>PVLA01003870.1:167137-195801 GCA_004027455.1 Hydrochoerus hydrochaeris | reverse complement strand
TTCTTTGTTGTGGAAGTATCTTGTTTCTCCATTAAATCTGAATGAAAGTTTTGCTGGGTACAACAGTCTGGGTTGAAAGTTGTTTTCTTTCAGGGCTTGAAATACCTCACTCCAAGCTGTTCTTGACTTGAGGGTTTGTGCTGAAAAGTCTGTTGTGATTCTAATGGTCTTTCCTTGGTAGGTGAGTTGTGTCTTTTCTCTATCAGATTTTAGTATTCTGTTTTTATGTTGCATGTCTGAGATCTTAATTATTATGTGTCTGGGTGTGGATTTATGTTGATTGCAACTGTTTGGCTTTCTATGTGCCTCACTAATCTGTGTATCAGATTCTTTCCCCATGTTTGGGAAATTTTCTTTTATTACTTCTGTGAATATTTTGTTTATGTCATTTGCATTGACTCCTGCCTCTTCACTGATGCCTGTTAATCTTATATTGTTGCTCTTGGCATCATCTTGAAGCTGTTGGATTGTCACTTCATGCTGCTTTGTTATTTTTAAAAGTTCTGTCCTTTCATGATCACTTATTGCGATCCTGTTGTCAAGGTCTGAAATCCTATCCACAGCTTCATTTTAGAGGTTTTGCATGCTTTGAATAGAATTTTGTGTTTCTTGGATGTCTCTTTCAGTTTGTTTCATGAATTCTGCATGTTTTCTATATTGTTCATTCAAGGTTTTAATCAGCTTTCCACGCTCCTGTACTTTTTTTCTCAAATTCTTCTGTAGCTGCACTCAGCGATTCCTTTACTAAGGTTGTTATTTCTGTCTTTACTTGGGAGAGTACTTCTAATTTGATTTCCTCTATGGCCTCATGGAGTTGTTTTTTTTTATTTCACTCATTATCTTTTCAGAGGTTCCCAATGTGTTACTTTTGGGGTCCTCTATTTCCTGCACTTGCTTCTGATGGACTAGATGCTTGAGACTGCATTTTGCTTTTTTGTTTTGTCATTTTCACTCTGCCTGATGTTTTCTGTGTATAGGAGGGGGTCACTCACATTCTTTTCAGGCTCACCATGGTCTTACCGTTAGTTGGAGGGGGCTTTACTACTGGCCTTGTTTACCCACTGAATACCTCTATTTTAGGGGCATACTTACCACACTGGCACAGCTAATCTGCTTTAGTCCAAGATTGGCCAACTGGGAGCTAAGTTCCAAGTTTTTTCCATGTGCTGGGATTCCACCAGAGTGCACAGTTAGGGCCTGAGGCTGGAATTTGGATCCTGCTCACTGCTTGATTTTCACTGGGCATGCCCAGTTGAGCCCCCATCCCTGTTTGTGGCCCTGGGGTGGTCTCAGATGCAGCAGGTGGTCTTAACTGCCTGGGAGCAGGCTCACAGTCACTTTTTGTGCACTGGTATTCTGCTGGAGCACTTGGTCAGGGCCTAAGGCTGGAATCTGTGTCCTGCTTGCTGCTTGGCATTCACTGGGCATGGCATGGTTGGGCCCCCTTCCTTGTGTGCAGCCTGGGGTGGTCTTGGATGCAGCACATGGTCTTACCACCTGGAAGCAGGTCAAAGTCCCTTTCTGTGAGGTGGGATTCTGCCAGAGTACGCGGTCAGTGCCTGAGGCTGGAATCTCTGTCCTGCTCACTGCTTGGCATTTGCTGGGCATGTCCTGATTTGGCCCCTGTCCCTGTGTGCAGCCCAGGGTGGTCTCAGATGCAGCACATGGTCTTACCCCTTGGGAGCAGGCTCAAAATCTCTTTCTGTGTGTTGGGGTTCTGTCAGAGCATGTGGTTGGGGCTGAGGCTGGAATCAGGATCTGACCAGATTTTCATCCTACCAGATTTTCAATACAGCAAAATTTCCTTTTAACTTTAGCATCTGAAATAATTCGGCGTATCCCTTAGTGCTGTATATACTACTGAATGCTAACATCCCACTGAATGTATTTACATATTGGATTGTGTGTTATGGTGATGTTTAAAATAATTATATTTCATTGAATATTATTTTGAAATCCCTTGTGTATTGACTTTAAAGATTGTCAGACATCATGGTCTGAAAGAGATGCATCCATATTAAAAGTAGGCAGACTAAGGAGAATCCAGAGTAGCATCACTGGTGGAAGATTACACAGAGAATTAGAGGTTCATTACCTGGAATCCCGCTACTGTATTCCACTGAATTATAATTGGGTGATGGATTAATTCTTTCTTAGTTGTTTTTCTTGTGGCTGGCATTACTAGTAACTGAGTTAGATAGAAATATTACAGGCAGTCACACAGGGCTAAGTCTTCAAAGGAGCCAGTGCAGAAGTTCAGATATCTTGCAACCTTGGAGGAGACAGACACCTCCCATTGTGGACCAGAACTCAAGACAAAAGATCAAACAAATACATCCACAACCTAAGAAATTGATATTCTAAATAGGTCTCTGTCACCCTGAGGAAGCCAGGTGTCATCATCCCAACCCCTTACAGGAAGGGTCACTGTTCTGTATTCATGACTGCTTGTTACATGACTCACTTCCCCATTAGTCCCCAGTTCAATCAGTTTTACCTGAGCCATTAATCTTATTGTTTGACCATAGTTTTGTCCCACCTCACACTCATTGTATGATTTGCCATTGGATCAATATTACCTAAGCAACTATACTTGTAAACTTATTGATTGATTATAGCTATGTCCCACCTTAAGCCTGCTTCACTTTGTGTCTTTGCTCAATAAACAGCCTTGAGAAGTGGGGTTGGTGAGCAACCCATTTTCTGTGCTCCCTTCTGTCCCTCTCAGGCAAAAGCTTTCTTTCTCTCAATAAATTCTTCCTACTCTTAAGCTCTATTGTTCCTAGAATTCATTTCTCACTTTTGGAGAATATTAACTCAGCATTTTGGACATCTAGCAGGTGGGGAATTTCTTTTCCCTATATCAGAGCACCTATAGAAAGTCAAAATACTGGAAAGAAGATTAATATGAAGCTATGGTACCTCCCCCTAATCTCATGGAACTCAGACTCCCTTATTTACTTAAAGGGTAAAAGTATTTTCCTTTGTTAGTGTTGTAATCTAACTCTTAGCACCACCATTCTGTTGTGTATGTGCCATGCCCTTTGACCTTTAAAAAAGGAGAAAACAGGATGTCCTGTTTCCTCAGGAATGCACAGATGTGGGCCCCCCACATCATTGCAGTTTTTTCCCCTTTATAAACCACCCCCAAATCTTAGTCCAGTTGCACAGCAGTGTAAGTTCCACCCTCATGCTGTGTTGCTGGATACCAGCCTAAATAATAAAGCACTCTCTTCTTTTCCATCCAAGACACCTTGGCCTTTTTATTCTTTTTGCCTTTTTATAATTTTCATTTTATTTTGGGGTGCAGCCTTTTGGGGTACAACAGTTAAGCTGCAACAGAGACAAATGAGATGCCTGCCCCCATGCAGTTGTTCAGGCTAGAACACAAGGGCCACTTTCCTTGCTGAGTGAAATGTATAGCTAGGCTTGTGTGAAAGCTTCTAATTGGTTCTTGAAAGGTTTCTACCCTGGTATAAATTGCTGAATATTATGGTAGTGGTTTAACATGGCAATGGCCAAAACAAAAATGACAGCCTATTTTTCTGATGACCACTTCCTCCTTATGCCCTCAGCCTCAATTACAACTTCCTCTTTCCTTTCCATACACAAAGGAAATTCCAACCAGTTCCTCACATGTCATCAATACCTGCCCCAAGCTCCACCTCTGATCAGATGTCGTATAACCTTCAGTCCCCTTTCTATCCGGCCAGAGGATGAGCCCAGCCCTCTCCACATCCTTAATAAAGGTCTCTTTTTCTTCTTTTTGCCTCTTTTTTTGTGCTGAAAAACCTAACAGTTCTCAGCAAAAGAGTGTTTATGATGCAAATAATTCAAGAGGAGAATCAGAAAAGGAAACAGCTAATGTTCACCTTGGTTTGATTCACAAATCCTGATTGTCACTGAGACAGCAGAATATTAACTCTTTGATGAAATAGTCTCACTCATAGACTAACAGAGTTGGATTTTAATATCAGGTGATGGAGTAACCTGTGTTGCTAGATGGAGGTCCTTTTGAGTATATACAGGTTCTGACAAAGTGGGAGGAATCAACAATAATGTCAGGGCCATCTCGGTCCCCACTGATTTTGCAGCTGTCTTTCAGGCTTTGGCATCTGCCAAGTTGTTTCCTCTCATAACAGAATCATGGGCCCTACAATGTATAATTGCAACCTTTTCTGGCATCCAGATGGTGGCCAGTAGATCAAGTATCTGGGGGCATTTTTGATCTTTTGTCCCCCAGAGGTCAACAGGCCCTGTTTTTGATAAATGGTTCCATGGACATGGGCTGTTGTAAATGCATATCTGCTGTCAGTATAGATATTGACTCGCTTCCCTTCTGCCAGTTTGGGAACCTCAGTGAGAGCAATAAGCTCAGCCTTTCGAGGAGATGTACCTGGCTTCAGGGCTTACTCCCACAAAACTTGGGATTCATTAATAACCGCTGGGCCCACGACTCTCTTACCTTGACGGATATAGCTACTCCCATCAGAGAAGTACGAGGGGGCCTCAGGCAAGGGCTCGTCAGTCAAATCTTGTCGGAGACTTTGGAGGTGAACAGTTACCTCAGAACAGTCATGGAGAGATGTGGAAGGATCACCATCAGGCAGCAACGTAGCAGGATTCAACACTGCAGTTGTCTTATAACCAATGGAGCAGGGTCTAGAGTAGGGCCTGATAATGCATAATCCTGGCCTTGGACAACCATTGGCTCAGCGGGGACTTGATTAGAGTTTCCAGTGAGTGTGAGGAAACAATAGTAAGCTTCTGTCCAAAAGTTAACTTTTGGGCTTCCTTTACCAATAAGGCCACTGCAGCTACTATTCGCAGACAGGGAGGCCACCCAGTGGCCACATTATCAAGTCTCTTGGAGAGATAGGCCACTGGACATTGCTAAGGTCCCAAACTTTGAGTTAATACTCCTTTAGCTATGTTCCCTTTTTTATCAACATAGAGAGAAGGGCTTATGTAAATCAGGCAAAACCAGTGCAGATACTTTATAGCCTAGCATCACGGTTGGAGCTGCTGCTTCAAAACTGAGTTGGACCTTTAGTTTGTGTAAAAGATCCCACCCTAAAAGGGGATCCGGACACTCCAGCACCCAGAGAAACTCATGAGAGATAGTCTTCTGCCCAAGTGTGACAAGCCAGGCTTGCAGTTTGGGATAGACCTTTCAGTACCAGTGGCTCCTAATACTTTTTTTTTGGTCAGAGTTCCTAATGGCTGTGTCAAAACAGAATGAGCTGCTCCTGAGTCTACCAGAAACTCAACGGGTTGGCCCCCCACTTGTAAGGTTAGCCTGGGCTCAAGGGGGGCAGCAGAGCCCTGACCCCCTCAATCTCGGGATAATATAATCTTTGCATCTTTTTCTCTTTTTGCTTTTAGTCTGGGGCAATTTCTATGCCAATGTCCCATTTCTCTGGAGGGCACTCCTTGCCTCTCTTGTCATCCTTGTATTTGCTATCTGGAGTCATAACTCTTGTACTGAAGATTTCCAGCACCTTGGTTACCTTTTTACCATTGATCTTCTGCCAGCTCTCTTGATTATCAAATACTTTATGAGCAATTTCTACAAGCTTCAAATCCCTCAAGCTTTTGCAACTTTTTTTTTTAACATCTGGGGCCGATTGAGTAACAAAGGCGATATTAATGGCCCTTGCATTCTCAGGCAGGACCGGGTCTATGGGTGTATAAATACGATAGGCCTTCAATAACCACTCAAGATAAGCCAATGGAGATTCATTAGCCAATTGTCTTACCTCTGAAACCTTGGACAAGTTTGTGGGTCTCTTGGTGGCACCTCTGAAGGCTCTAAGGAACAACTGGCAATACTGGGTTAGAGCCTCCCTACCTTTCGTGGTGTTGGGGTTCCAGTCAGGTTGAGATAAAGGGAAATTCTGGTTCAGGTGATCTGGGTCTGTGGATGAATTTCCATCTGGATCCAGCACTGCCCTTCGTCCCAATGCTTGAATGCACTCTCTCTCCTTGGCAGTGAATAATACCTGCAGTATCTGCTGACAATCATCCCAAGTGGGACGATGGGTGGAGAAAATGGATTTTAAGAGAAAAATGAGACTTCGGGGGTCTTTAGAGAATGGTGGGTTTTGCTCTTTCCAATTATATAGATAGGAAGTAGAGAAAGGAACATAGACAAAAATGGGGGCTTAGAGTTGGGCATCTCCCGCAAGGGGCAAAGCACAGGAGTGGGGGCTGTGGAGGAGGAGTCTGGTGACTCTGGGTGTGGTCGGCTCCTGGTCTGGATAGGGTTTGGTGGACGACAAGGATGTTCCTCTTCTTCCAGCAGTGCTGGTGGTGCCACGGGTGGAGCCGACAGGCGGTAAGTGGCTGGTAGCAGCTCCTCCACATCTCCCTCCGGTAGGACTGGTAGTTTCGGTTTTTCTCTTAGCAGTGCTAGCAACAGAGGGTTACTGCGCTGCTGCCTGGAAGCCTTAACAAAGTTTTTTTAAATGAGGGAGGAGAATCAAAAATAAGATCAATCCAAATCTGTATATAGACAATTTGGTCAGGATGAGTTGGAGGGCTGAAGATACATCTCTGGACTGCCTCCGTGATAGCCATGTTGAAGCTACCAACAGATGGCCATTCAGGGACTCCACAAGGCCACTCCAAGGAAGCAAGCATGTGAAGTCTCCTGGGATAAACAGGTTCTCCGTATCCCTGGGCTCTTTGCTTAAATTCCTTAAAATGATTAAGAACTAGAGTTAGAGAAGTTAAAGGCACAGATGAAGATACTTGTCCCATAGTGACTAGTAAGAAAATGGTTGGTTAAACACACACACAATAAGGCAACACAGAAGATACAAAAACACCAACAATGCACACAAACCCTCTTCCATCCTCTCTCGAGAGTCCTAGAAAGAAATATTAGATCTGGAACGGAGTCAAGCGAAAAGCAGTTCCTGGTTCCCAAATTATGAACAGGTAAATTCCAATACCTAACTGTACAAATTACGAATGGGTAAATACCCTACAGTACCAACAGGCAAAATGCCCCCAAACCCAGAGGGCATCCCACTCCAGTGTAGGAAGAGCTCTTAGGCTCCTCTACCAAATGCAAATGTGCACCAAAATACAAACGAACCAAGGAAAAGCATACATTAAAAAAGATACTTACAGAGTACTGACCCAATGAAATGACTTGAGACAAGAAAAAGGGGGGCCCTTTTGGGGGTCCTTGGGGTTAATCCCAGATGAGCCCCCAAATGTTGTACCCCAAAAGGCTGCACCCCAAAATAAAATAAAAAATTGTTAAAAGGCAAAAAGAATAAAAAGGCCAAGATGTCTTGGAGGGAAAAGAAGAGAGTGCTTTATTATTTAGGCTGGTATCCAGCGACACAGCATGAGGGTGGAATTTATGCTGCTGTGTAATGGGCTAAGATTTGGGGGTGGCTTATAAAGGGAAAAAACCCCATAAAGATGTGGGGGGCCCACACCTGTGCATTCCTGAGGAAATGGGACATCCTGTTTTCTCCTTTTTAAAGGTCAAGGGGCATGACACATACAGAACAGAATGGTGACACTAAGAGAGTACAACAACCTGTGGCACTTTTTAAAATAATAGTAATGATTAATGTTTAAAAATGAATATTGCTAGTATTATTTTATCTATATCATTAGATTGCCACTTTTAAGAGCTAACCATTCCATCTATTCCATAATTCTCAGGTTCTTCATTCAGCTCAAAGTTTGTTTTGTTGCTGTGATATAGGGGAAAGAAACTCCCAACCTATTAAATGTCCAGTATAAGTTTGTGTTCTCTAAAATCAAAGGATGAATTTTAGGAACAATAGAGGTTAAGAGCAGAACATATTTATTGAGAGAAAGAAAGTTTCTGCATGAGAGAGAGAAAAAGAGAGACAGTAGGGGACCTAATTGGGTTGCAAAGGACTCTGCCTTCTCTAGGGATTTTTATAGAGCAAAACCACGATGTGTGGTGGGGGAAAATGGAAACTCTCAAGACAGGTGGACATGAGGTGGGACAGAACTATGGTCAACCAATAATATCATGAGTGTAATTGTTCAGCTAAAATTGATTAAATTGGAATCCAGTGGGGAAATAAGCCACATAGCAAGTGGGCATGAATACAGAATAGAGCCTTTTCCTGCAGGGGGTTGGGTTAGTGGTTCCTTCCTGGCTTCTTCATAGTGATCTGATACCTATTTAGAATATTAATCCTTGATGTTTATCCTTGCAGTGTGGCTGTATTTGTTTTGCTTTTTGTCTTGAGGTCTGGCCTGCAGCAGGAGATATGTGTCTCCACTACAGTTACAAGGTATCTGGTCTTCTGTACTAGCTCCTACAAGACCCTAGCTCTGTCTGATTGCCTATACTATTTCTACTCAGCTGCCTATAATAGCTAGGGAGGTTAGATCATGGCTGCACAGTGAGTTTGCCTATAAATGCCTCAATCAACTGAAAATGATTTAGTCTCATGTCAGATGTAACAGTATATAAAGACAAATGCTTTGTAAGCAATTGTAAGAGAAGTTATGATGGTCAAGCTGTGATGAAATTAAGCACACATGCACTATTCTGATGCAGCCTCCTTATCAAGGAGCTGAAGTGATTGCTGTAAGGAGAGACTTTTTGTGTGACACCCAACAGTTTGGCTTTGCCATCTTTTTATCATTGCACCTGATTCTACACCACTAGAAATAATTTATTACCAGCCCACATCTTGAAAGAAATATTTTCCAGTTACTTTCTCTGAACCCATTCAAGACAAGGAGTGACCAACTTTTGGACTTTTATAGGTACATATGTATTATTCTCTAGTTATAAATGTAATTATGGATATTTCTCATGTGAAGCACTGCTTGTTTAACAACTGTTCATATTAATTACTAGAGTGTACTGTTCATATCTATGACCTGCTGCTTGGACTTACCAACCACATTCAGGCCTATGGATGTGGGGACATGAGCAGTGGTGTGATTTTTGGTGGCCTCTTCTACAGTTCAGAACTGTAATTTTTTCTGATTATACTGTATTGCACAGTACTACAGTTTTCTGCTCTGTTATACATTATAGTACCTTATATAAGTGATATGAAAATAAAAGCAAAGTCATCAAGTTGGAGTTACTTCTTACCATTTCTTTGTTGTGAATATTGTATTATAATACATTATGTACCTGCTATATACAATTCCTTATTTGACAATCTAGCCTCAGGAATGGAACTCAGCTATTAAATAGTGTCTGTACCTATAGGAAAGACCAAGTTCATCCCTTAATTCATTTCTACCAGCTTCATTTCTTCATACTACTTCTGATGGGCCAATTAGAAATCTATGGGTCTACATCACATCACCCTGATGGGTGGCTCTTCCTCCTGTCATGACTGCACTGACAGTTCAGTATCAGGACTCACCCTTCATGCTGGTGCACATTGTAAATAAACAACAGGCTACAGAATCAAGTGTCATGTAGAATGCTCCCATTTCCTATTTCTCATAGGAAAAAATTCTCTTGAAAACTTGTTAGCATTCCACATATTGTAAAGTAGTGCCCATGGATTCAGTGAAAGAGTACCTAAATTCCTGGGGCTACCAAGCAACTATTTTTTGTGCACATTTTGTTTTATAAATGACAGTGTTACTGTAATGGAAGCCTGAATGTCATGTGCAGAGCTCAGAAGGCTCAGAATATGTGTCAATTGCTCAATGCTAATGTCTATAAAAATGCAAAACCCAGGAATTTCATAAGATTGCCATCTGTAAGCATTTTCATTTTGGTGTGTTTAGCTCTAAGCATACAATGAAATACCTTAGCGATCATGTAAGAAATTAATTTTAAACAAATAGAAGAGTGTGAAATGAATTTATTTTTTTATTTCAAATGTATTTAACTTATATTTCTAATCTTAGCATCTTACCTGGGATAACTGAATGTGACCACATCTTTCATGGACAGATTTCATCTTGGCCCACAGTAGTTAAGTCACTTTGGTCCGACTTAATAACTGCCTAGCTGGTACCTCAGTGTCCACAGTCCTCTACAGACGATTCAGCAAAGTTTTACACATTTTGAATTTCTATATTTTGTTTTTTCTGTTTTTGGTACTGAGGATTGAACCCAGGGCCTTTCCACTGAGCTGCATTCCTAACCCTTTCATATTTACTTTGAGACAGGGCCTTACTAAGTTTCTAAGTTTCCCAGGTTGGGCTCTAACTTTTGATCTTCTTGCTTCCATTTCCCAGTGACTTTTTGTGGGCACAGGAAGGATGCAGAAAAGAAAGTGTAGGATCCTTCAAAAAAGGGGAGCTGGGGATCAGTTCTTATGGAGTTGGACTGGGGGTGAGGTGCTTGGGTGATTGTGGAGTCTTGGGATTGGAAAGGGCTTGGTGCACATGCAAAAACAGAGTGGGAGTTTTTTTCTGGAAC
The DNA here is from genome assembly GCA_004027455.1 of Hydrochoerus hydrochaeris. Lineage (NCBI taxonomy): Eukaryota > Metazoa > Chordata > Mammalia > Rodentia > Hydrochaeridae > Hydrochoerus > Hydrochoerus hydrochaeris. Next base: position 185,396 of record PVLA01003870.1, on the reverse strand, counting down.
TAGAAGAACAACATAGAAGTTACTTTTTGAAACATAAACTGTTTCCTAGGGCTGGTACAAAGTTTGGCAGATGTCATGTTAGAGATAGTTAAGACAAGCTGACAGAATCTATCATTCCCACCTTTTTGATCTATGGATGAACAGGGGAGGTGGCTGTTTAAGATTTTTTTTCTGCTGGTGAGAAGCATTATGGTGGGGGCTGTTGTGGTTGTACTGTGATGGGTACAACTTATAGTGAAGTTGTGTAGCATCTAGCAGTTTGAGAATGAGAGGTACATTAGTGATGGGGGTCCCTTTTGTATTAATTAGATCTCTTTTTTGCAAAGATTATGAAAGTAAAAGATGTTAAATTATATTTTGAGTCATGAAGACATTTTGGGTGGCAGTGGGCTTGCTTCTATTACCTTAGAGCCACTGACTATGGCATATCTTGACCTCTTTTGAGGGTTTGTGTTGGTTGTGTTGTCATTTATGAACCATGTATCAAAAGCTGTAGGGAGATGAATATTGTTAATGTGAGGGAAAAGAGTAGGAGTCATCCATACCACCTCAATATAATTGTAGACAGGGGTCTTGTCAGAAGTGGGAAGTAAGATGGGTTGATGGATCTTCTGGCAGAGATGGCAAATGTAGGATTTTGGATGAGAATTATGTGAACTTGTAGGTAAGAAGGAGTCATTAAGGCAGGAAATGGTTCATGTGAAATAATGTCATTAAGGCAATGGGATGAGTGGACTGTGATTAACTGTCTTAAAGAGATCTTTTTGCCTTCATGTCTTAGTTTGGTTGCTGAGGTAAGTGTTCGAAGGCAGGGAGGCCAGTCATGCATTGTGTTGTTTAATTGTTTTGAGAGGTGACTACTGCTTGGAAAAAAGATTTGTACAGTATTATGATCTTGAGAGGGAGTTTATAGAATGAAAGATTGGGCTGGGTTAGAGAGAGTGAGGGCTGGTCCTTTAAAAGGACCTTTTTAGTTTTGAAAATAAGGAATAAATAGGAGTATCAGGGTTGAGATTCTGATAGAGGACCTTTAGATATCTTATAAAGAGGATGGGCTAACTTTAGAAATCCAGAGACAAAAGAAGTTTGCTAAACCTAGAAAAGATAAAACTTGTTTTGTAGTTGGCACCTGGAGATTATGGAGATAGGCTTTGTGGTCTGAGGTTATAAAGTGAGTGGCAGGGCTGAGGGTGAGATCCAGATATTTAATCTTTGGTGAAGCTATTTGGGCTTTAGTAGGAAACACTCTGTATTTGTATTTGAGAGAAAGTTGAGAAGGGTAGACATATATTGTATTGCTAAAGCCTAGGATGGACAGAAGAGGAGAAGATAATTTATATATTGGAGAAGAAGGCTAGGTTTAAGATTAAAAGCTGTCAGGTCAGCAGTAAGGGCATAGCTGAAGAAACGTGGATTTTCCCTGAAGCCTTGAAGTAGGACTGTCTAGATAAGCTGTGTAGATTGGAGAGTGTCTGGATTTGTCAATGTAAAGGCAAAGAAATCTTTGCAATTTGAGTGTAAGGGAATAGTAAAAAAATGTATCTTTAAGATTTAATACAGAAAAATGGAGGTTCACAGAGGAATATAAGACAAGGGAGGAGGGAAGGGGAAGGAATGAAGTAGTAGTGCATGAGACTTGAGTTTGGAGTATGAGAGCCTTGGAGAGAGAGAAAGAATAAGAGAAATTGAGTTTTGGGAGAAGGGCTCTACCTAAAAGGGGCACAGGACAGATTGCATTAACAAGAAAGTTGTGTGTAAAGAAAAGGATTTGGAACCCACAAGGAATAGGTCCTATGAGGAGAGGTCAAGTAGGTTGGCTGTCAACTCCCACAATAGAGACTGTAGACCAGGAACATCAGCCTGAAGACTCAGGAAGAACACTATGGATGGCCTCCACGTCAGCAAGGAAAGAGAATATTTTACCTGAGATGTCTAGTGAGACTTGGGGCTCTGAGTGAAATACCTTCATGGGGGCATTGGCCCTGAGCTCCATCAATCCTCTTTGGTGGTGATGTTGAGCAGATCAGCCAGAGATGAGCCCACAGGCAGCACTGACATCATATCCTGTGAGGGCAGGGAAATTGATGACTTACCTGCTCTCTGGTAGACAGGGCAGTTTCACTTCTAGTGACCCTTTTGGTTGCAGATGGAACATGGCCCCAGTTGTGGCAGTGGGTTAGAGCAGGCTCATGCCCAGTGTTTTTTTTTTTCTATTGTACTTGAAGCATATTCCTGGGGAGACTCAGGTGGCATTGTTTTGTTTTGGTTTAGGTTTCCCAGAAGCCTCAAATGCCACCACAAAAAATTTGCATTTAATTTTAGTCTTTTGAAGGTTATTTTGTTTTTGTTGTTTCATTGTCTTGTTGTTGTATTGAAGACCCAAAAGGCCAGATTGGCAAGATCTTTCTGTGGGGTTTGAGGGTCAAGATTTGTTTGGTGTCTTTAGTTAACCTTGGTTTGGGTTGATTTTTATAGTTGAATTTTTTGTTGAGGGTAAAGGGTGGATATAAGGATGATATAAAGATCTTTGCAATTTTTTATAAAATTATCTATAAAGTGGAGCTCTTTTATGTAGTTGTGAGGTCTTCTGAGAAGGTGTTTAGTCTATGGTAGATTTGGGACATGTCATTAGAACATGAACGTGAATCAGGCCATCAGTGTTTATAACCTCATGAAGGGGGAGAAGAGGTTGGGGTGAGGGGCATGAGGACAAGGGCTAGGGTGGAGGTAGGTGTGAGACTGTGATGGGTGGGAGGAGAATGAGATAGCTGCCAGTGGGAGGGATGAGGCTTGGTGTGTTGTGTTGGAGAAAATGGTGACAGTGGAGAGAGAAGGAGCAGGATGGGGAGGAGGTGGTGAGATGAGGAGGAGAAGATGGCAATGGAGGAATAGTGGGAGAAGTGGAAGGTGGAGGAGAAGACAGTGGTGGAGGAGAACAGGAGAGCTTTATGGGTATGGTGAAGGAGGGCTTGGCAGTGTGCAGCAAGCCAGAAATGTTTGGGGTGCTCCACATGCCTGAATGAAGAAAGGATGTGCCTAGAGAGCAAAAACTACCTGCAGATAAGGAATCTCTGACCATTTACTGATTCAGTAGCAAAAACTGTCTAAGTCATGAAGGGTAGTGGCCATGATCAACCTTGTAATGAGACCAAACTATCTGGCATTAAAAAACTAATGTTTTTGTCAAGCCTACCTCTGCTTCCACTGGAAGGCTTTCTTCCTGTGGTTGGCCAGCATGGGCAGAGATGCAGCCAGATCCACCTCTGCTTGTCAGTTGCCCCATGCAGAAGGCTTGCTTCCTGTGAGCAGCCAGCATGAGCAAGAACATGCAGCCAGGTAAGCCTCACGCAACCACAGGCCAACATTGGAGACCTTTGATTCCTTTGGGCAGCCATCACCCACTGGGAGAATCAGAAAAACACACCCCTGTGTGCCTGCCAGCATTGTGGGAGTCCTGGTGAAGACACAGAGTCTGAGAAAAGAAGCAGCCCCACCACCATGCACCTCTGGCCATTGGGGAAACCCCATTATAGCTGTAAGGGTCTTAGAAGCCTGCCATATGCCCTGCTACCTCCCTGGGAATTTAGTCTGAGAAACCCAGGTGCCTCTCCCATTCCCCTACACTACAAAGAGGCAGCCAATGTGGGAAGTGCCTGAGATCCCATAGCCAGGAGAATGTCAAGACAAAGGAGCAAAAGCCAAACTGAGACCTCCAGCCCACATAGAACAAGTCTGGGAGATACAGTCATGGAAGAAAATGAAAGACACACACCTGAAATCTCCAAGAGGATAGTAACTGAAGTAAAGAAATAACTTCATGATACTGTAAAAGTAATCAGATCAAAAATAATGTCTCAGGTTAAAGAAGATATCACAAACATAATGAAAAAATTGCTGAGCATATCTAAAGAAGGAGCTGCCACATGTGAGCAGAAGCCTACCATAGAGATCCCTACCTAGTGGCACAACCACTGCCTGGAATGTGGTAGGCCCCCATCCAGCATCCCTAAGCACTGCAGGATCTCTGGATAATCACTCCAGTCTTGGCTGGGCCTGCCCAGCAACTTCCAAGTAGCAGGGAGCCATCACATGTGAACTGAAAATAATCTCCCAGGTAAAAGAAGAAATGATAAACATAACAAAAAATGCTGAAGACATCTAGTTAAAAAAATCAAGGAGCACTGCAAAATGTAGGAAGCCTATTCTGAACAATATAAGAAAACAATAGAAGATGTGAAACAGATTCAAGGAGACATTCAAGAAATCAAAAATTCCATTGAAAGCTGGCAAAACCACATGAATGAGTGTGAAGATAGACTTTTAGACCTAGAAGACAAGATTGTAGCTAGTGAACAAGCAAAGAAAGATCTGTTAAAAGTAACAAGGAACCATGAATAATTCAACAGTTGCAAGACGATGAAAAGAAAAATAATGTAAGTTTGATAGGTATAAATGAAAAAGAAGGTGACAACACAATTGATATCAGAAGACTATTTACAGAAATAATAGCAGAAAATTTCCTAGACATGCGAAAGGAAACTGCTATACAGATAAGTGAAGCATATGGAACTCCAATTAGCCATAACCAAAATAAATCTACATCCAGACATATAATAATCAACATCCCAGAAATTCAACATAAGAACATAATATTAAAAGCTGTTAGAGAAAAGAGACAGATCACCAAAAAGAAAAGCCCATCAGAATCACAGCAGACTTCTCAACACAAACAATGAAGTCAAGAAGAGCATGGAGTGTAGTATTTCAAATCCTAAAAGAAAATAAGATTGATGTACCCTGCGAAACTGTCCTTTAAAACTCAATAAGATACTTTCACAACAAAGAACACCTGAAGAATTTCATGACCACAAAACCAACTTTGCAAAGAATACTGAAAGATATGCTAGATAGACATAAAAACAACTACATCTCTGGGAACACCAACTGAAAAAAGCCACTAAGCAGGGCAGACAATTAAAGAGAGGGGAAAGGTAAAGAATCAACAGCAGAAAGACAACATGACAAAAATGAGTCAATATATATCAGTTATAACCATTAATGTAAATGACCTCAATTCACCAATTAAAAGAAACAGATTGGCAGAATGGATCAAGAAACAACATCCAACCATATGCTGTATACAAGAAACCCATGTAACTCAAAAGGAAACTCATAGACTGAAAGTCAAAGGTTGGAAAAAAATACTCCATGCAATGGGATCCCCCCTCCAACAAAACAAAACAAAACAAAACAGGAATAGCTATTCTGTTTTCAGACAATGTGAACTTCAATCCAAGAATGATCCAAAGAGATAAATAAGGTCATTACATACTAGTTAGGGGAAAACTTCAAGAGGAAGTGATAACAATGCTAAATATATATGCACCAAATATGGGATCACCCAGCTATGTAAAACAAATATTTATAGAAAAGAAAAATCAAATAAAAAAGAAAAAATCAAATAAGCAGTAACACAGTTATAATGGGAGTCTTTAATACCCCTTTGACACAAAGAGACACATCAACTAGACAGAAAGTCAGCTAAGAAATAACAGAATTGAATCAAACTTGTGGACAGATGGACTTAGCAGATGTGTCAGAGTGTTCCACTCAACAACATCAGAATATACATTCTTCTCAGCTGCACATGGGACATTCTCTAAAATAGACCATATACTAGCCCATTATGCATGCTCAAGTAAGTGCAAAAGAACTGAAATTATCCCATACATATTATCTGATCATAGTGCTATAAAACTGAAAATTAATGACAAAAGAAATGCAAAAACTCTGTAAATACATGGAAATTAAATAATACACTCCTGAGCAATCAATGGGTCATAGAAAAAATTAAAGAAGGGATTAAATAGTATCTACAAGTAAGTGAAAACACAAATACATCTTAACAGAACCAGTGAGATGCAATGAATCCAGTCCTCAAAGGGAAATTTATTGCAGTGAACTCCCACATCAGGAAAACAGAATGAACACAAATAAACATCCTGATGCTAGACCTCAAACATCTAGAAAAAGAAGAGAAAGCCATGCCAAAGCCAAAAGAAGGGAGGAAATTATAAGGGATCAGAGCAGAAATCAACACAATAAAGACTAAGAAAACAATACAAAGAATTAATCAATCAAAAAGTTGGTTGTTGAAAGAATAAATAAAATTGATAAGCCCCTAGCATGGCTTATTTAACAAAGGAAAGAAAAAACTCAAATTCAGACAATAAGGAATGAAAAGGGTGAAATCAATAGACACCTTGTGGAAATATAGAAGATCATCAATACCTACTTCAAAAACCTTTACTCTCATAGGTTTGATGACATAGAAGAAATGGACAGATTGCTAGAAACATATGAATTACTAAAACTGAATCAAGAAGATGTAAAAGTGTTGAAAAACCCAACTTCAGTTAATGAAATTGAAAATATAATTAGAACCTTACAATCAAAGAAAAGCCCAGGTTCTGATGGATTCACAGCTGAATTCTATAAGAAATTCAAAGAAGACTTAACATCAACACTCTTCAAACTCTTCAATGAAATTGAAAGGGAAGCAATTTTCTCTAACTCGTTCCTGGAAGCAAGTATCACCTTAATACCAAAACCAGAGAAAGACCCAACTGAAAAAGAGCACTACAGACCAATCTCCCTAATGAGTATAGGTGCAAAAATTCTCAATAAAATACTGGCAAACAAAATAGAGCAAGTCATCAATAAGATTATAACACCAAGACCAAGTGGAATTCATCCCAGGAATGCAGGGATGGTTCAACATATGTAAGTCAATAAGCATAATACATCATATCAATAGAGCCAAAGGTAAGAATCACATGATCATCACAATAGAAGCAGAAAAAGCTCTTAAGTCCAGCATTCATTCATGATAAAAACCCTATGGAAAATTGGAATAGATGGTCTTTGTCTCAATTTGATAAAAGCCATCTATGACAAACCAACAGCCAGCATTATCTTAAATGGTCAAAAACTGAAAGCTTTCACTATAAAATCAGGAATAAGACAAGGATGTCTACTATCATCACTGCTATTCAATATAGTGCCAGAAATTTTAGTAAGGGCAATTAGAGAGGACAAATAAAAGGAACAAAGATAGAAAAGGAAGAAGTTATAATTATTTGCAGATAACATTGATACTTTATATTGAAGTCCCCAAAACTCTATTGAAAGACTTCTACATGTAATAACCAAATTTGGTAATGTAGCTGGATACAAGTCAGCACTCAAAAATCAATAGCATTCATGTACACAAACAACAAAATCACTGAGAGAGAAATAAGAGAAACCACATAGTAGTATCCAAAAAATTGAAATACTTATGAATCAATCTAACAAAGGAAGTAAAAGATCTATTCAGTGAAAATTACAGTACTCTGAAAAAAGATATCAAAGAGGATCTTAGAAAATGGAAAGGCACTTCTTGCTCATGGATAGGAAGAAAAAATATTGTGAAAATGGCCATTCCCCCAAAATTGTTATAGATTTATTGCAATTCCAATCAAAATACTATTAGCATATCTCACAGACCTAGAGAAATTATTCCTAAAATTCATTTGGAAACAGAAGAGACCTAGAATAGCAAAGGCAATTCTAGGCAACAAAGGCAAGGCAGGAGGCATCGCAATCCCTGACTTGAAGTTATACTTCAAAGCTACTGTGATAAATCAGCATGGTACTGGAATAACAACAGACCTGAATTGTTGGAAGCCGTAGAAGCTGGAGATTGATCACATGTGTAGGGCTAAAGCAAGGCCAGCCCAGAAAAAACAGAGACCAAAAAAAGCTATGTAAACGAGTTGTTCCAGCACCAAGAAGGCAAGGGGCCCAGGCCTGCCAAGCAATGGGTTGCTAGGCAGAGGGGCTGAAATTGACACCATCTTTCCCAGTATAGAAATAAAAGTGCTACAGTTGTTGAGCAGTTCCTTTCCTCCCAGTCAGGAGGATAAGAGCTCCACCTGATCCTAGCTTTGTGTTTTCTTTGTTTTTCTCATCCTCTCACTGTCCTTAACCCCAAGAATCTCAGGAGCCACATTGGGTCACAGCACTGAATATCAATGGAATAGGTTAGAAGATAAAACCACAACTACAAACACATCCAGCCACCTTATCTTTGACTAAGGGGCCAAATACATTCACTGGAGGAAAGATAGCCTTTTTAACAAGTGGTGCTGGAAAAATTGGCTCTCAATATGCCAAAAATGAAAACAACACCCATACCTATCATCATACACTAAACTAAAATCAAAATGGATCAAAGCTCTAAACATTAAAACAGAAACACTAAATTTGCTGGAAGATAAAGAAGTCTTGAAGACATAGGGGTCTGCAGAGAATTCATGAACCGAAGTCAAATTTCACAAGAAATACTTCCCAAAATCAACAACTGGGGATCTCATCTTATTAAAAAGTTTTTACTTATCAAAAGAAATCTCCAACAGAGTGAAAAGAAAACCCATGAACTGGGAAAAAAATCTTAGTCAACTGTCTCTCAGACAAAGGACTTCTATCTAGAACATATAAAGAATTTTAAAAACCAGGCCTCCAAAACTCAAGGTCCCAATTAAAAAATGGGCATCTGAGAGGAATACATACTTCTCAGATGAAGAAATACAAATGGCAAATATGTACATAAAAAATGTTCAACATCATTGGTCATTAGTGAAATACAAATTAAAACCACACTGAGGTTCTGTCTCACTCCAAAAAGGATCAAGAAAACCACCAACAAAAAATGCTGGAGAGGCTGTGGGGAAAAGAGAACACTTTTTCATTGTTGGTGGGAGTGTAGACTGGTGCAACCACTGTGGAAATCAGTGTAGTGATTCCTCAAAAAGCTGAGATTGGAAGTCCCATTTGACCCAGCTATTCCACTTCTGGGCATATTCCCAGAACTAAAAACATCATATCATAGTGATATATGTTCACCCATGTTTATAGCAACACAATTTGTAGTAGCTAAATCTTGGAAACAACCCAAATGACCATCAACTGAGGAATGGATAAAAAGATGTAGTATTTTTAAACAGTGGAGTATGACTCTGCTATAAAGAAAGACTACATTGAGGTTTTTATAAGTAAACAGATGTGACTTGAGATTATACTCATAAGTGAAATAAATCAAACTCATATGTGTAAATACCATATTGTCTCCCTAGTGTAAGAAATAGAAAAAAAATAAACTGAAAGAGTAAATAAGATACAAAATCTTCAGTAAATATTGTGAAAAGATAAGAAACTGCTCAAAGAGGAAAAATAACTCACACAAGAAATAATAAAAAAGAAGGAAGAGAAATGAAGTAAGATATAAATCTGTATATATACACTTAAGATTATTAAGCTGATTGTGCTACTAATTTTATTAGTTCTTGGAATAAAGCAGAAAACATCTGTATGATTAGATCAATTTTGCATGACTACATCTGTAATTCAAATAAGACTTATGAAGATACCTATGCAAAACAACAAAAATTGTTATGTTCCTACCACCTTGTTCCTACCACTTTTCAAAAGCCCACATTGTTATTGTTTTGGGCTCTTAGACATAGTTATTATTTGTTGTTTTGTCTTTTCCTCTAATACAGAAAGGATAGATGTACATGCATATGCTTATATATGACTAGAACTTCACTTAAAGAGTTTATAAGAATTGATTTTAGTATGTGTGATAGTATGTGTTCAACTACACTGAAGAAAATGAGACATCATGGTAGCCATTGATGATTTCTTATCATTTTGATTCAAAAGCCAATAATGTTTTATTCTTGGTTTTGATTGGTTGTAGTCTGTCTTCAATTATTTGATTCCAATATGCATGAAGATATGGACAGCTATTTTGAAAAAACAAGAGACACTTTGGTAGCCATAATTGATTTCCTAGTGTCTGGTCTTGAAAGCCATTAAGGGTCTCATTCTTGTGTTTTAATTGTTATTTCGATGTGAACAATTTTATACTATTTTGATGTGTATTAACTTATTGTGTGTGCAGTTATGGACAACTATTTTGAAGAAAACAAGAGACATTATGGTAGCCACCATTGATTTCCTGCTGTCCTTTTCTGAAATGCTGTGTTATTTGCACTGTTTTATTCTGCTCTACTTTGTTTTGTTTTGGTTTGCTTTGTGTTGTTTTATTCTCTTTAAAATGAAAAATACAAGAAATAAAGAAGACAGATAACAGCAGAACAGATCAGCAAGGCACTGAGCAACCTGAAACATGATATAATGAAACAGATAATGGACTTAAAAAGCAAAAGGAGGAAAAGCAGGTGCTCTAAAGGATATAACCACATGTATATTTAAGAGTGTAGGAATGATAATTATGTTGCTAAGTTTTTGTTGGATCAGAGAACGGAGCTGTTTGCAGCCTCACTGTTTCACTGTATGCTTTGATTTTGTAACTTGAACAACTACATTCAGGAAGACAATATGTAATGTATCAACTAGTGATTTCTTACTGTTCATTTTTTTTTGAAATTCTGTATTGTTTCTACTCTTTTTTTCTGTTTTGCTTTACTTTTTCCCCTCCCTTTAAGTAAAATTTAAAAAAAAGAAGACAGATAAAAAGAGGAGCACAGGAAAATAATGGAAACCTTGAATAAACAATATAGACAAGAGTTACAATGCACAAAACAGATTCAAAGATATATCCAGGAAACTAAAAAGTCAATTGAAAATAGGCAAAAACCACATGAAAGACACGGAAGATAGATTTTTAGATCTTGAAGACACTGAAGATAGATTTTCAGATCTTGAAGACAGGATTGCATCTAGTGATCATGAAAGAAAAGATCTCAAAAAATCAAAGAACCAGGAAATAACAATTCAATAGCTGCAAGATGATTCAAAGAAAAATAATTTAGGAGGGATAGGTATCAGTGAAGAGGCAGGGATTAACACAAATGAAATGAAAAGGCTATCTACAGAAGTAAAAGCAAAAAAGTTCCCAAACATGGGAAAAGGATCTGGCATGCAGATAAGTGAGGCATCTATATAGAACTCCTACTAACCATAACCAAAGTAAATCCACACTCAGACATATAATAATCAAGATGTCAGAAATTCAGCACAAGAACAGAATATTTTAAGCTGTTAGAGAAAAGAAATTGATCACCTATAAAGGAAAACTAGTTAGAATCATGACAGACTTTTCAACACAAACCATCAACTCAAGAAGAGTTTGGAGTGAAGTGTTTAAAATCCTGAAAGAAAACAACTTCAAACCCAGATTGATGTACCCTGAAAAGTCATCTTTCAAAATTGATGGACAAATAAGATACTTCCATGATACAGAACAGCTGAAGGAATTCATGACCACCAAACCAACTCTACAGAGAGTGTTGAAGAATATTCTAGAGAGAGATAAAGATGACCATGGTTCTGGGAACAGAAGCAGAGGAAGATCCCCAAACAGGGCAGGCAACTGAATGAAGAGGAAAAGTAGAGGGCCAACAACAGGAGGACAGCAGGGCAGAGACAAACGAATGTATGCTGGTTGTAACCATTAATGTAGATGGCCTCAGGTCAGCAATAAAAAGAAACACAGGGAGAATGGATCAAGAAACAAGATCTATCGATATATGTTTACAAGAAACACATTTAACTCAAAAGGAAATTCATAGACTGAAAATCAAGGAAAGAAATCATTTTTTTCCACATGACAAGAGACGAGAAGAAAAGCAAACCATAAACCACAGAATGTATAAGAAAGATATGGTATTTTCAAGTAATGGAAAGCTACCTAGTTATAAGGTATGATAGTTTTGAGGTTCTTATAGGTAAATGGATACAACTGGAGATCATATTCATGAGCAAAATGCTTTGAACTCACAGGTGAACCCTAGCAGAACAAACAAATAAAAAAACAAAACAAAACAAAACCAAAAACAGAAAGAGTTAATGGGATCCAAAAAGCACAAATGATAGAGGAGGAAGGGGAAGGTGGTAACCACTCTTAATTTCTTATTGTCTTGTCCTGAACTCTTGTATCATTTTCATAATTTTATTTGGTTTGGTTTTGTTGTCTAGTTTTGTTAGATTTTACTGTTTCTGATGGTATGGGCAGCTATTTTGAAACTAGTGGGATGTATTATGGTAACCATTGTTGGTTTCCTATCACCTTGTTCTGAAGTCCTCTAATGCTTTCATTATTTTGTTTAATTGGTTTTATTCTGTTTTGTCTTGTTTGATTTTATTATGTGTGATGGTATGAACAGACATTTTGAAGAACACAAAACATTATGATAGCCATTGTTGATTTCCTATCATTGTTTTGAAGTCTTACAATGCTTTTTTCTTTTGTTTTGATTAGTTTTATTGTGTTGTATTTTACTTGATTTTATTATGTTTGATAGGTTATACTCTTGATTGCTAAAATGAGAGATGGTAACCATTTTTTCATTTCCTGTTACCTTGTTCTGAAGTCCTGTAATGCTTTCATTCTTTTGTGTTGATTGGCTTGAATCTGTTTTCTATTATTTGATTTCATTATGTGTGAAGGTATAGTCTGCTCTTTTGAAGAAAGCAAAAGACATTATGGTAGCCACTGTTGATTTCCTACTGTATTATTTTGAAGTCCTGTAATACTTTCTTTCTTTTGTTTTAATTGGTTTTATACTACTCTGTTTTGATTTTTTTTTTTGTATCCAGGATTGAACTCATGATCTCACACTTGCCAGGCAAGTACTTAGACTGCTGAGCTAAATCCCTGGCCCATTTTGTTTAATTTTATTGTGTGTGAAGATATGGATGACTATTTTGAAGAAAACAAGAGACATGGTAGCCACTGTTGATTTCCTGTTGTCTTTCTGAGAAGTGCTGTGTTGCTTGCATTGTTTTGTTCTGATTCACTTTATTCTGTTTTGTTTTGTTTTATTATCTTTAGAAAAAAACCTAAGTTTTTGGGCTACAAGGTGATTGAGCCTGAGAGCAAATGTGTGCTTGGAGATTGGAGGTTATGGAGTGAGTAGTTGTCTCAACAGGCACCTGAGTGGAGTGTCTTTTTGTAAGTGGGAAGAAATGTTCTCCGTAGTGACCAAATTAGAGGTGAATCAAGAGCTATGGCTAAATACTTTGGATCACACTTCAAAAGAAGTCATCCCTCACTTTGAGAGTGTGACAGAGAGAAAATTCCAACATCTGTTCTTGTCAGCCATCACTGAGAGCATGTGTATAGTAGCCCTGCCCAAGGAGCATGAGAGTATTTCCCTCTGTCCAAGGGATGCCCTGGATGTCTTCTGACATGGGCCCACGTGTTTTCTGAGACTGAGAGATGGAGAAACTGAGACATGAAACCCTGAAGTGAGAGGTGACTCACCTGTGAGGAATGAGGTGGATTGGTGTTGGATGTAGGCTAGCAGTGGCTGTGGCAGAGATGAGAGAAAAATAGAGAGGTGGCTTGTTGGTTGGGGAAACTCAAACTGGGGGAGACCCCCAGGGGCTGCACACCCCAACCAACCTGAGTCCTCATGGCACCAAAATGTTAGGTTTTCTTTGATGCAGTTGAGAGACAGACAGAGAGAGAGAGAGAGAGAGAGAGAGAGAGAGAGAGAGAGAGAGAGAGAGAGAGAGAGAATCCCTCAAAAAAGGGAGAGTTGGGGATTGGCTTTTATGGAGTTGGGCTGGGGTGGGGTGCTTGGGTGATTGTGGAATCTTGGGATTGGAGAGGGCTCAGCCAACATGCAAATAGGGAGTGGGAGGGGAACTAGAAGAACAATGCAGAAGTTACTTTTGGAGAGATAATTGTTTCCCAGGGCTGGTGCTAAGTTTGGCAGATGTCATGCTAGAGATAGCTAAGCCCCAGGCTGGCAGAATCTATCACCCTGGATTACCACATCTGACTTTGAATGTCTCCTAACAGCCTTTCTTTCACAGGGAAGAGACACAACTGTGGCTGGCATTTAACTAACAGCAATTGCTGACTGATTCTTGCTGAGTCTGAGAGCCTTGTAAGAGGCTTAAGAGGTTGTTGTTTCTTTCAATAGCCAATAGCTTTAAGATGAAAATAATGATATTTTTAGCAAATAGAACACTTTAATTGAAATCAATAGAGAAATTGCAGGCTGCATAGATTTAGTATAATTAATTTCCTTTGCTGGTCTCCACTGTAATGTAACCTGCAGAGGTTTTAAGTGAGTGGGGCCCTTTAGCAATCAAGAGTATAATCACTTAGCCACTTGGGTAAAGCACCCAGGGCCTAGGCAGTTGTCATGGTTTCATAGAAACCAGCTGCCACAAGAAGAGATGGTGCTAAAGAATTAATTCATTGCTCAGAGACAGTAACCTATTAAAGATGGCTCAAATGAAAAAACAAGAGGATTTCATCTAAAGTGCTTACCATAGGCACCTGCAAAGTGGGCTTATAGCAAACCTCATGCACTTGATAGTAGGAGGGTTCCACGGAAAACACCTGTTTTGCAGATTCCCAGTGGGAACATGTACAGACCTTGAGAGAGTTAGAACATGCTTTTCTGTTTAGATGAAAATGGCCACAAACTTATATATCTCTCTCTATACCCCACATCCATCTGCAGGTCCTAAGGATCCCCAAACACATGCAGGGCAAGGTTTGTCTGACATATTCTCTCTCTCTTTTTATTGGTGTACATTCATAGTATGTAATGATGACATCTCTCATGAGGAAGTGTTGCTTGCAAGATAGATTTATTAATCTCCCTCCTCCCCCTCTCTGACTCTCTTGGAATATATCTATATATCTATATATCTATATATAATTTCTGAGAGATACATGTGTATGTTTGTACTATATATACATATATTTCACATATACATGTATATATGCTTGTACTACAAGAGAATCACATTCTTCATAGGGACTCAGTCCACGTACCTAACACTACACAAACTCTCCCCTTTTCAAAAATCTCATTTCTCTCCCCCTCCCATTCTTTCTATCTCTTGTTTCCCTTGCCATATGACAAAGATCTATCTCACTTTTTCCTATTGTTTATCTTTTATTTTGCACTTTATCTATATATTGGGTTTCTCATAGAAAAGAAACCATGTGATATTTAAGCTCATGTGCTTGACTTACTTCACTTAACATCATGGTCTCAAGGTGTATTCATTTTCCTACAAATGCCATTTCTTTGTCATGATCAGTGGCTCCCTCATTCAACCAGTGCCCTCACCCTGTTGGTATCCACAAGAAGAAAACTAGTTTCATCATAACATGAGGAGGCCTTGTCATGGACATGACTCTGCTGGAGGAGTGATACCATGGGTACCAGGCTGTGGATTCCCCTGGAGAGAGCCAGGGCACTGCCACTTCCAGGCAGACAACTGCACTAGTCACTAGTAACAAAATGTGAGATCTAGAGTAAAAAGTGTGAATTTTGAAAAACTTGTATCTGTCTCTATGAGCTGGACAGATTGTAAATATTTAGTGTTCTCTGATAAGACTGGTGGTGATATTAGGGAACATGTATTTTTCATATCATATAATGAAATCAATATTTGGAAAATCTGCATTTTTCAGGGAAATGAGATTTTTACATGACAGCTGCTTAAGGTTACAAATTGTACATGTAAAAAGGAGAAAATTAAGAGGTAAGAAGGGCAAATAAATGTGAACATAACCAAGTATGAAGAGTTTATTAATATGACTTCAGATTTCATGTTACAAGTAATCATTAAGAAGCTGTCACTTGTTCAGTCTTGGTATAGTACCAAAGGCATATATCAACACTAAAATAACCCATATTTTTTCAACTACTTAGTCTGTGAGGCTGAATTTTCTTCAGGCATTTCATCCACAATAACATATCATAAAGAATTAAAGCCAAAGTGTAGTGACCAGCTGCAGCTGCAGATAGATGTTCATAGGGGAAAGGATGGTGAGAAGATGAGAAAATGAAGAGAGGACAAAATCTGAGGGCAAGTGGAGCCCTTACTCTCCTGATAGGAGGAAAGGAACTGCTCAACCACTGTCACAGGTTTATTTATACATTCAAAAGTGTGATGCCAATTTCAACCCCACTGCCTAGCAACTCGTTTGCCTGGTTGGCCTGACCCCTTGCCTTCTTGGAGCTGGAACAGCTTGTTTATGTTGCTTTTATAAGTAATAGTTTTACTTTTAAATATGTAATTCCTATAAAACAGATATTACTAATTATACACAGGATTATAACTAATGGTTTTAATTATTTAATAGAAATATTTTACTAGGTTCTGTTTGAGTTTCTGACAGATTACTTTATATTCCAGTAAACACAGAGTGATAAAAGCAAGTTCGTAGAATAAGAGGACTCTATTCCACCCTACTCCAATCTGATTGGTATCCTTTAAGAAGAAGAGATTTGATGGGGATATGGCTCAGTGGCATAGCACCCACCTGGAAAGTGTGAGGTATTGAGTTTGATCCCCAGCACCAAAAAAAAAAAAAAAAAAAAAAAAAAAAAAAAAAAAAAAAAAAAAAAAAAAAAAAAAAAGAAAGAAAGAAGAAAAGATTTGAATAAACAAAGAAACACCATATGTGTGTACACAGATGAAAAGCCACATGAAGATACACGGTGAAGACCACCTATAAGCCCAGCTGTGAGGTCCTAAGAGATACCAAATCTACCAGAACCTTGATTTTGGACTTCTGGCCTTCAGAACTCTGAGAACTAAGTATGTGTTTGTTGTTTTTAAGCAAAGAGTAGAGTTTTATTTCTTCTGTGCACTTACAAAAACACTTAGGATCAATATAAAAAAGAAAAAAAACCAAAACCTCCTGTGAAGAAATGTATATTACAAAGAGGAGGTGGGGGAGCCTGAGAGGGATTTGTGTGTCAACCACAAGAAGCCATAGCAACTCTGACTGATCCAAGGAATTGATGAAAAGATACTAGGGGAACAGAAGAGGAGGAAAGAAAATGACCATATACTGAGGAAGAAGGTCCTGAAGTGGGCTACAAGGAGGAGCTGGAGATCAGGCGTAGGTCTGTGCAGAATCAGGGGCCCTTGCAGTAGCCATAGGGAGTTGGTCATGGAGGACCAGTGTACCCATGAGGGGGCATCATTAGAGGAGACTCACACATATCTAGTGGTGGCATAGGACCTGGGTGACTCATGGAAGATCCAAATGGAAGTCATGGGGGTGGCATGTACATGGGAGAATGTCCAGGGTGAGGCATCCCAGGTAGCAGCTGGGGTGGTGGCTGTCCCCAGGACCTGAAGTTCCAGCACTGGGATGTCCTAAGCCATGGGAATCATATTGGGCTGGCTGCATCTGAGACACCCTTGGATAGTGCATTGCAGCTGTGGAAAAGTGTGAGGATGTGAATGTCCATGGCCAGGATGTCTGCCCCTGAGGTTCCTGCTGACAGGGGAACATGTCCTCCAGACCCAGGACACATAGGTGGTGGTGGCATGGTATTCCATGTGGGAGAGCTCTGGGAGGTGGTGTTCCAGGTGGGAGAGCGCTGGGAGGTGGCACTGGTGGTGGGAAGGAGCCAGGAGGCAGCATGCCTGGTAGAGGAAGCCCAGATCCCAGTGATGATGCCACAGGATTGGGGGCAGTGGGTGGGGGTTGTGCATGGGCAAACAGCTGATGAGGGTGGTCAGCCTGAGAGATCAGGTTTTGTGCTACCAGAACTTGTTCAGTGGCTGAGCTATGGCACTCAACCTTAGAGTCCTTCTTTAAGGCATTAGACACAGTGATAGGTGATTACAGAGATACTGCCCATTCTTGGCCTCAATGGCTGCATCTGAAGCATCAAATGAAGCAAAATTAATAATTGCATAACATTTAGAGTTGCCTGTGTCAGGTTCCCTTATAATTTTGGGTGTTTCTGAAATGACCCCAAGGATACTGAAAGTATCCTAAAGCAATTTCTCATCAATTTCTGGGTCCAGATTACCAATGAAAATGTTGACCCTTATATCTAGGCTTTTGGTATGAACTGATGCTTTGTTCACTGGTATTGGTTTCCCATAGAATTTGATCATGTTCATAATCTTTTTTTTTATTTAAAGAGAAAAAAAAGCAAAACAGAAAAAGGGGTAGAAACAATACAGAATTTCAGGAAAAAAAAGCAGTAGGAAATCACTAGTTGATAAATTACATACTGTCTTCTTAGACCTAGTTGTTAAAGTTACAAAATTAAAGCATACAAAGTGGACATTCAAACAGTGAGACTGCAAAGAAGTTCAATGATCCAGTAACAACTTAGCAACATGGTTATCAATCCTACACACTTAAACATACATGCAGCCATATCCTCTAGAGCACTTTCTTTTC
>PVLA01003870.1:0-167037 GCA_004027455.1 Hydrochoerus hydrochaeris | reverse complement strand
TTTGTTTGGTTGTTGTTATATACTTTTAATCACCTTATATAATTCAGTTGCCTTGTTTTTGAGTTTCTCCTCATCCACAATCCATGGATCAGCTTTGGTGGAGTTGGGAGATTTTTGGAGGTATTTTGTTACTTTCTTATCTACTTTTTTTTTGAAGGTAGCAAAATACAGTAGAACAAGACAGAAAAAAACCCATGCAACTAGAGTGCAGTAAAACTACCACAGAACCTCAGAGCAGGTCACCAGGACATGAGCAATGGGCTCGATAGTACAGCCTATTTTGTTCACATTAGCTGCTCTTGCAAACAGGTAGAGGAAAATGGAAGGCAATATTGAACTTTTAAAAACAGAATATTGAATAAAGCAGTACCATTAATCAAAACTGAGCAAAAAAGTGATAAAATTATTTGCCTTCAAAGAGATGGTAGAAGGAAATCCCCCTTACTTGCCACACTGCATACATTCATCCTCCAAAAAATACTCAGACTGCCGGTGCCGACTTGCTAACAGGGAGGTGGGGGGATGGATCAATGTCTGATTCTTAGCCTGCACACTGACAGGGCCCCAGCTGCTCACCAGGGTGGCAAGTAGGCCACCTGTTCTCCCAGCGCCCAAAGTTTCAACATGATGCAGAGCTCAGGAATCGCTGATAGTTCCTGCCCCAGTGTGCCCGTGGCTTGCCAGGCCCCAGGCTGCTCACCAGGGTGGCCAGTAGGCTGCCTGTTCTCCCAGTGCCCAAAGTTCTAACATGATGCAGAGCTCAGGAATCACTGATAGTTCTCACCCTGGTGTGTCAGTGGCTTGCCAGGGCCCCAGCTGCTCACCTGGGCGGCGAGTAGGCTGCCTGTTCTCCCAGCGCCCAAAGTTCCAACATCATGCAGAGCTCAGGAATCGATGATAGTTTGCGCTCCGGTGTGCCGGCCACTTGCTAGGCCTTCATAATCTTAATGGCATAGACAGCATCTTCCTTACTTAAGAATTCAACAAACTTTAGCCTTGCAGCTGGCCAGTGACTCTGTCCTTTGGCATATGGGTGTTGACTACTGGCATAGTCTGGGATCAGAGTTCCCACAGCAGTGGCTCATTAACCTTCTTATCAAGGTACACATTCTCCTCACACTGTAGCATCCTGATTTCATTCAGATATTAGCCCCACAGCCATGGCAAAAGAGCTCCTGATGTCTCCAAGTGGCAGCTCCACTTGCTGACCTCAGTTACTACTTCATCTAAGTGTCTTTTTTAAGACTCCCAGCCCACAGTGCTTTCTAAATGGTAGACTTAGCAGATTAATACACACATACAAGATATGAATGAATGGAAAGCATGTTACTACATTGTACAGGTGGTTTGATGAACATGGTAAAGATGCCAATGTTCCCAAAATTAATTAATAAACTTAATACAATGCTAAAAAAAAGTTCTTCACACCTTTTAGGGAGAACTAGACAAACTGAATCCAGAATTCATTTGGAAAAATACGCAAGAAAGAATATCTAGACAATTTTTGAAGAAAACAAAGGTAACAAAGATAATAAAACACATGAAAAACTATTATGAATACAAATAAGCAGGCTGATATAACAGAAGACAGACAAATCTATGGAAAAGAGGAGAAATTCTGGCATTAGACATAATCATATACAGCCTTATAAATCAATATTTAAAAAGAAATCATTCAATAAAATGCATTAAAATAACTGGAAAAATATTATTGAATCTCTACAGAAATTTAAAATTTTTATTTATATAAAGATTTACCATCAGAATGAGAAGAGGGTAGCATAAAATCCAGTCCCTCCAGGACCTGAAGTTACTACACCGAGAGGGAGACAGAGATAGAGAGAGAGAGAGCAAAGGGATAAGGGAATAAAAGCAATTAAGAAAGCAATAAAGGAATTGAGGAATTCAAGAATTAAGAAAGAGCAGACAGAAAATAGAAATCACAGAGAAATTAGAGAAACTGAAGATAATATAGGAGAGAAAAAGCAAGCAGGTTAGAACACTAACCCCAGCTCCCAGGGAGGGACACCCCCATCTCTACAAACACAAGGTCAGTCAAGAGAGAGTCAACAGCTCCAGGGAAGCAGATGGGGCTGGCAGCACTAGGCAGCACACAGTGATTGCAAACCACAAATACAGAGGGACTTTACAATGAACTTGCTGATTCATTTGGCACGGTGGGCTACAGCTGGAGCACCTGCCATGTCTGAAAGTGATTAACCAGGAGCCACTTTGAGGAATGGGGTTAATTGTTTAAGAGGTACTTGGGGAATCAGAAGCCACACAACAATTCCGCTTCAGGGTTTCTGGGTCACCCTACCACAGCACCTGGTTGGGAGATATACATAAGAACAGTTGTGGAGAATAAAAGCTAGGCACACACCCCAGGAGGCGTTTAAGCCGTAGGAAGACACAGAGGTCCCATCCTCCCTGGTGAGAAATCAGGTCAGTTGCATGTTGTTTTTAGAAAGGCTATGTCTGAAAGCACTGACTTTAAATCTCGTGGACTGCTTGACTCCCCCCCCCCCCCCCGCCAAGCCTACGTTCAGTAAGGAATTCAGTGATCTGTGTGTTTTCCCTATCTGCCAATGTGAGTAGGCACATACCTCTGCTTGGATGGTTGCTGCAGCCTGGGATATATGGACAGAAGGGATCTGGAGCAAGCCCACAGATCATAAAACTATCTTTCAAAATTGATGGAGAAATAAAATCTTTCCTGGAAAAGAGAACCTCAGGAAATTCACAAAGACTTCTAGAGCAGAGTAGTGAGCAGCAGAGAAAAATCCTCTCTGAGATTTGATGTCCAAACACTGGAATAAAAAAATATAAGGAAGAGAAAAAGGAAGGAGTTGGGCGTCTGGGACCTAGGAAGGGTCTGAAGTGAGAATTGAAGTCCATGGGGAAAGCAAAGAAAGAAACTTTAACAAAGAAGAAGGAGGCAGGTGGTGCTTTCTCCCTGAGCCTGGACTCACTGCAAGGGACAGGAAGCTTGAAACTGCAGACACACAGTGACTGCTAGCGATCTCAGAGCCTCCACACAGAAGTGCACAGCGGAGCAGAGCAGTGAATGCAGAAGACTGTAGTGTCTGGTGAGTCATTCCATTCAGACCTCTTACAGTAGAGGGCAATTGGCCAGGTGCCATCTTGAAGCTTGGGACTCAGAGTGGCTACTAGTTCAAACTAGCTCAACCTGGCCAAGTTCAACCTGCAGTGGCCTTGGTAACTGCAGCAGGCTGGGCAGGTCTGGTTCTAGCCTTGCAGCTTGAGGCCAGCCTGGAATTCATGGAAATGGGGTGCAAGCTCTCGGGAGTCAACCTCTACCATGGAGCTGCTGTTGGCTTGCTGGGATTGATTGACATGGATCTGGACTCTGTCTGTTCACATTGCTTAGCAGTGGAAGCAAGAAACACTTTGAAGTGGGCATGTTTGTCTTTTCTTATTGTTTTTTGTTTATTTAATTTCTCTTGTTTTTCATTTGCTTATTTTTTCTTCATTGCTTATTGCTTTTTTTTCTTTGAATATGAACATGGTTTCTGTTTCTTTCTTCTCTCTCTTTTTTAAAAATTTTATTTAAAGACGGGGAAAAAGTAAAACAGAAAAAAGGAAAGAAACAATACAGAATTTCATAAAAAAATAAACAATAAGAAATCACTAATCGATCCATTACATATTGTCTTCTTGGATATAGTTGTTCAAGTTACAAAATGAAAGCATACAAATGGACACTCAGATAGTGAGGCTGCAAACAGTTCTGTTTACCAATCCAACAAAAACTTAGCAACATGGTTATTAATCCATGGTTATCAACCCCACTTAAATATACATGCAGTTATATCCTTTAGAACACTTTCTTTTGCTCCTTTTGCTTTTTAGGTCCATGATCTGTTTAGTTATATCATGTTTCAGGTTGCTCAGTACTTTACTGATCTGTTGTGTTGTTATTTACTTAAAATTTTTTTCTTATTTATTTATTTATTTTGAATGTAGTAAAATACAGCAGAACAAGACAGGACAAAGCCAACTGAGGCAGTGCAGTGAAATTGGTACAGAACCTCACAGCAGGTTACCAGGATAACAGCAATAGGTACAATAGTATATCTGGTTTTCTTCACAATAGTTGTTCCCTCAGTCAGTTAGGGCAATATTGAAGGAAATACTGAAATTATAAAAACAGAATACTGAGTAGAGCAATAGCATTGATCAAAACAGAGCAAAACAGAGATAAAAATATTTGTCTTCAAAGAGATGGCAGAATAGAATTCCCCTTATTTGCTATATTGCATATAGTCAAACTTGCAAGAGATGCTCAGATCTCTGGGTCTCACTTGCTACCAGGGGTGGTGTTGTGTGAGATATTTGATTCGCACCGGTAGGCTCACAGCCACCTACCAGAGAGGTGAGCTGGTGGCCCGTTTTCCCAGTGCCCCAAGTTCCAACATGGTGTGGATCTCAGGAAACGCTGATATGGTTCTTGCCCTGGGGTGGCTGTGCTTGGGAGGCCACAGGCACTTACTAGAGCAGCGTGCTGGCTGCCTGTTTTCCCAGCAACCCAAATTCCAACATGGCACAGATCTCAGGACTGTTTCTTCTCTCTTTATTCTTTCTTCTCTCTTTCCCTCTTGTGTTTTGCACCACTTTCCCAAAGCTTGGGTATCCTCCTTTGCCCTCAAGCCTTGCTTCTAATTTCTTTTCTTCTATTTTTGTAATTTTATTCCTAAATCCTTTTAAATTTTCTACCTTGAGGGTAAAATTGGCATATTGAGGGCTTATTTATTACATACAATTTTCTGGTTTATTTTAGATTGTGTTATATAACTATGAATCTAGTTCATACAGTTAAAGGAGGCAAATTATTGTTTTATTCAAACATAGAAAAGAAGAAGAAGGAGGAGGATGAGGAGGAAGAGGAGGAGGAGGAGGAGAAGGAGGAGAAGGAGGAGGAGGAGGAGGAGGAGGAGGAGGAGGAGAAGAAGAAGAAGAAGAAGAAGAAGAAGAAGAAGAAGAAGAAGAAGAAGAAGAAGAAGAAGAAGAATTCAACACAGCAATCAGGTGTTAACAATGGTACATACATTGTGCATTGTCACCCCCAAATCATTCACCTAGAACACAAGACATCTGCTTACAATTGTCTCAATCATACCAGTACAAATCTTTCTCTTCAGCAAACTCAGGGAAATCAGTAGTACAATTATCTTAACTATTTTTTATATACATATACATATAAACATGTTTTTTCTTCCAGCTTGTCACATTAATGAAACAATGTGATGTTTACACATGTGTGTCTTATTTATTTTTCTAATGAGAATGTTCTCAAGGTGCATCAATTTCCTACAAAAGTGTCCAGTTTATAATTCCTTATGTAGTATTCCCTTATATAGAAATACCACATCTTTCTTTATCCATCCCTCAGTCAATGAACATTTAAGTAGTTTCCAAGATCTGGCTATTATAAACTGTCCTGCTATAAACACATATGCACATATAACACTATGGTATATTTTTAATTCTTTTGGGAAGATACCCAGAAGGGGAATAGCTGAGTTGAATGGGAACTCCAATCTTAGTTTTTGAAGAATCTCCACAATGATTTCTGCAGTGGTTGCACCAGTCTGCATTCCCACAGAGGAGAAGGGTTCCTTTTTCTCCGTATTCCTTTCATCAACTTGTTATTGGTTTATTTCTTGATACTAGCCATTCTTTCGGGGGTGAGGTAGAATCTCAGTATTGTTTTAATTTACATCTCTTGAATGACCAGTAATGTTGAATATTTTTCCAGGTATTTATTTCCTGTTTGTATTTCTTAATCTGAGAAATATATATTCATCTCAAATGCCCATTTTTGGATTGAGTCTTTAAATCTGGGAGGACTGCTTTTTTTGAATTCTATATATGCTCTCAATAGTAATCCTTTGTCTGAGGAACTGCTGGCAAACATTTTCTCCCATGTTGTGGGTTGTCTCTTCACTCTGTTGATACTTTCTCTTGCTATGCAAAAGCTTTTCAGTAGGATGAGAACCCATTTGTTGATTCTTTGCAATAGTTCCTGTGCAACCTGAGTTTTGTTCATAAAGTCTTTGCCTACACCAATGTCTTAAAGTTTTACCTATTCTATCTTGCAGCAAATTTAATGTTTCTATTTTAGTTTTCAGATCTTTGATCCATTCTGATTTTAGCTTAGTACATGGTGAAAGATATGTGTCCAATTTTAATCTTCAGCATAAGTAGAGCTAGTTTTTCCAATACCATTTATTAAAGAGACTTTCTTCCAGTGAATGTGTTTGGCACCTTTGTCTAAGATATAGTGGCTTAGTGTGTCTGCAATTGTTTCTGCACTTTTTAATCTATTCCATTGATCTTCAGGTCTGTTTTTTTTTGCCAGTGCCACACTGTCTTTATCACAATAGCTTTGTAGTATAATTTCAAGTCAAGAATTGTGATGCTCCCTGTCTTGTCTTTGTTAACCAGGATTGCCTTTGCTATTCTAGGTCTCTTCTGGTTCCAGATGAATTTTAGGATTGTTTTCTTTAATTCTGCAAGATATACTTACAAGATATATTGCAATTTTGACTGGGATTGCATTGAATCTGTCTAACAGTTTTGGAAGTATTGCCATTTTCACTCTATTGGTATTTTCTACCCAACATCATGGGTATCTCTCCATTTTCTAATATCTTCTTCAATCTCCTTTTCCAGTGTACTGTAGTTTTCAGTGTAAAGGTCTTGTACATCCTTTGTTAGATTGAGTCCAAGGTATTTCATTTTCTGGATGCTATTGTAAAAGGTATTGTTTCCCTGATTTCTCTCGCAATGAGTTTGTTATTCATGTACAAGAAGGCTAGTGATATTGAGCATTGACTTTGCAACCAGCCAAGTAATTAAATCTGCTTATTAAATCTAGAAGTTTTTTGGTGGAGTTTTTGGGATCTTCTAAGTAGAGTACCAAGTCATCTGAAAGTGATAATATTTTAACTTCTTCCTTTCTTATCTTTATTGCTTTTATTTATTTCTTTTTTCTAATTCTTCCTGCTAAAGTTTCCAGGACTATGTTGAATAAAAGAGGGGACCATGGACACCCTTGTCTTATTCCTGATTTTTGAGTGAAAGTTTTCAGTTTTTATCCATTTACTATGATGTTGGCTGTTGGTTTGTCATAGATGGCTTTTATCAGATTGAGATAAAGACCATGTATTCCAATTTTCTGTAGGGTTTATATCATGAATCATTGCTGGACTTTTTCAAAAGCTTTTTCTGCATCTATTGAGATGATCATATGATTTTTGTCCATGGCTCTGTTAATATGGGGTATTGCATTTATGGATTTATGTATGATGAATCAGCCCTGTATCCCTGTGATTAATGGTGTATAATCTTTAATGATTTGCTGTGGTATGTTTGCTAGTGTCTTACTGAGGATTTTTGCATCAATATTCATTAGGGAGACTGGCCTGTAATTCTCTTTCTTAGTTGGGTCCTTCTCTGGTTTTGGAATCAGAGTAATGCTTGCTACCAGGAATGAATTTGGAAGTACTGCTTCTGTTTGAACTTCATTAAAGAGCTTGAGAGGTAGTGGTGTTAGTATTTTCTTGTAGTGACGGATTCAGCAGTGAATCCATCAGGGACTGGGCTTTTCTTTGTTGATAGGTTTTCAATTACATATTTAATTTCATTTATTGATACTGGGTTATTTAGGATTTTTATATCTTCTTGATTCAGCTTTGGTAATTTGTAAGTAAGTATCTAAGAATCTGTCCATTGCTTCTGTATTTTCCAAATTATTACAATACAAGTTTTCAAAAAGTAGGTATAGATAATTTCCTGGATTTCTTTAGGGTCTGTTGTGATTTCACCCTTTTCATTCCAAATTGCATGGGTTTGAGTATTTTCTTTCATTTTTTAAAATAAGGTTGGCTTAAGGGTTTGCCAATTTTATTTAATCTTCAGAGAATCAACATCAGTTCATTGATTTTTTGTATTGTTTTTTGTCTCCAGTGTGTTAATTTCTGCTCTGTTCTTTATAATTCCCTCTCTTGTATGAGCTTTGGTTTAGCCTATTATTCTTTTTCTACAATTTTGAGGTTCAACATTAAGTTGTTTATATGTGTTCCCTCTGTTTTCCTGATGTGGGTATTTACTGCTATAAATTTCCCTCTTAAGACTGCTTTCATCATCTCTCACAAGTTCTGGTATGTTGTATTTTCACTATCATTCAACTGTAAAAACTGTCTAATTTCTTCTTTAATTTCATTTGTGACCTATTGGCTGTTCAGTAGGGTCTATTTAATTTCCATGTGTTGATGGAGTTCACGTGGTTTCCTATGGCATGGATTTCCAATTTCATTGCACTGTGGTCTGATAGTATGCATGGGATAATTTCATTTCCTTTACATTTACTTAAGCATGTTCTATGAGCTAGTATATGGTCTATTTTGGAGAATGTCCTGTGTCCAGCTGAGAAGAATGTATTTTCTGATGTTGTGAGGTGGAGCACTCTATAGACAGCTACTAAGTCCATTTGCTCAAAAGTGTGATTTAGTTCTAATATTTTATTATTGATTTTTGTCTAGTTGATCTGTCTTCTTGTGAAAGTGGGGTATTGAGGTTTCCAAATATAATTGCATTAGGGCTTATTTGATTTTTCATGTCAATTAGTAATTGTTTTATGTAGCTGGGTGCTCTGGCATTTGTTGTATACATATTTGTGATTGCTATTTCTTCCTCTTGAATTGTTCCATTTAGAAGGATGTAGTGACCTTCTTTATCTCTGTTAATCATTCTTGGCTTGAAATTCATTTTGTCCACAAATAGAATAGTTATCCCTGCTTTTTTTTCTGTATTTCTGCTGCATGGAGTATTGTTTTCCATCCTTTGACTTTATTTCTATGAATTTCTTTTTGAATTAAATGTGTTTCTTATATACAGCATATCATTGGATATTACTTCTTGATCCATTCTGCAGAATTTGTCTTTTGACTGGTGAATTGAGACCATTAACACTGATGGATAAAACTGATATATATTGACTTATCCTTGTCAGCACTTCCCCTTTTTTACTTTGCTCTAATTGTTTGCTTTTCCTGGTGGATTGCTTCTGTTGGGGTTCATGGAGTTGTACTCCTTATTATCTCTTTCTAGACTGTCCTTCAGAACATTTGAAGTGCTGGTGTGGTGGTTATAAATTGCCTCAGATGTTCTTGGTCATGGAAGTGTCTTACTTCTCCATCAATTTTGAAAGATAGTTTGTGGGACACATCACTCTTGGTTGAAAGTTGTTTTCCTTTAGAACTTGGAGCATTTCACTCCAAGTTCTCCTTGACTTGAGAGTTTGTGCTGAGAAATCAGTTGTGATTCTGATGGACTTTCTTTTATACGTGATTTGTTTCTTTTCCATAACACCTTTTAAGATTTTATTCTTGTGTTGAATTTCTGTACTTTAGACTATGATATGCCTGGATGTAGATTTTTTTGATCATTGCTGATTGGAGTTCTATATGCTTACTTATTTGTATGTCAAATTCTTTTTCTCTACCAGGAAAATTTTCTGTCACAATGTCTGTGAAGATGTTTTAATGTCATTTGTGGTATTTTCTGCTTGTTCATTGACTACAATTAATCTTAAATTATTCTTCTTATCTCATCTAGAAGCTTCTGGATTGGTTTCTCATAGTCCCTTCTAGTTTTGAGAAATCTTTCTTTCCCACATCACTAACTGCAAGCCTGTCTTCAATATCTATGATTCTGTCCTCACACTGGCCTAAACTGCTTTGAATACTTTCAATTGAGTTTTTATTCTCCTGGATATCTGCTTGAATCTTCTCTCTGGATTCCATTTGTTTCCTGTGCTGCACTTCCGTAATCTGCTTAAACTCATCTATTTTTTTGTCTGTGTCTACTTTAACATCACATTTTGGTAATCTCTGTAATTATTTGAGAGATTGTTTCTGATTTCATTTTTTCCAGAGCTCATTCAATTGCTTTGTTGTTACTACTTTGGAGAGACCTGGTGTGGGGCTTTCAGATTGTTCTACCTCTTTACCCCCTGGGCTTACCTTTGGTAAACTGGATGCCTGGGGTTGCATCTTGTTTAAGTGTCTTCTCATTTATTTTTTAGTTTAATTCCTGGGGTAATGCTTATAAGTTGCCTATGGTGGGTTGCTTTATTGATGGTATTTAGACACTTAGGTGATGATTACTTCTCTGAAGGATCTTCTCGTGTAGCTGGTTTTTGGATTTTGAGTCTGTTGGAAGATCTTACTATTTCAGTTTGTTGGAGATGAGAAGTTGTTGCTAATTTGGTCTAGTCCCTGGTTCTTTGACACAGTATTTTCTGTGAGCCTTAGTTAATCTCAGTCATGGATTATCAGAGCCAAGAGCTGCTTAGAACAATTATGTTTATTTGTTTTATAAAGATTGATGCACCAGTGTTTGATGTTTATATGCTTATAAGCATTATTTCTTATTGTTAGAGTGCTCTCTTAAATAATACATAGTGACTTTCTCTCTCTTCTAATCAGTTTTAGCTTTGATCTGAGATTAAAATTGCTACCTATGCTTGTTTTCAGGGTCTGGTGCATGAAATATTGTTTTCCAGCCTTTAATTTTTAGTCTGTTGAATGATATTTCCATGAATTTTGGGTTCATTTCCTCTTGGACCTCATCTATTTTCTTCATTTTTCTACAAACTTTTCATATAGTTCCACTATCTGGTATTTGCTTTCCTCCCCAATTGTGCCCCCTTCATTTGCTTTAGGAGAGTTAGGAGATCTTACAAATCTTCTGTTGTTTTGCTTTCCCATGTTCCTATATGTATATGTATGTTCTTTTTGTTTTTAATTTTTTAAAAAATTTTTAGTGACCCTCCCCAGGATATCCAAATACTGACATGGAACAAAAACCATTTGTTACCGATTACTATGTTATCTTGGCTATAGTAGTAAATTCAATAATCAGTGGCATCAAATGTCAACAAGATATTGACAAACCCTAGGAACTGCTATGAACATCCTTAACTAGTACTAGAAGAACTATGATTTTAGTGATGACAGTTAGTCCACTCATATATTAACCTATATGATTCAGACCACTAGTTTCTGCTAGATGTAGGCCGCAGTGCTGGAGCACAAAGATACCACTAGACTAATTACTTTTCCCTTCAGGACCACCTGTTCTGATAATTTTGCCTTCCAAATCTGGCCTCCTTCAGTGCAATACTGGCCCTGTGAACTTCCAAGTCCTATTCTGGTCCTCCCAAGGGATTCCAGGAGACCCCCTATCTAGCTCTCCCCTATCTAAGCCTATCTCCCAAAGTTTTCTCTCACTTATTCTCTGCGGTAGGGTAACCCTTCAGTCATGAAGTGGAACTTTTTCTCTGGGTGTTAGTCACTTCTTCAATCAGATGGGTCTATTAATTATATTAATATTAATTGTCACCTCTGTTGTTGTGTCCTGGGAGATTCCAAGAGTGAGCCCCAGGGGTGTCAGTCAGAGAGCAGGGTGCTCAGGTGAGTCCGTCTCTGGCTGGACATGCTGAGATCCTGTCTTAAAATAAAAAGTGCTGGGAATATACCTCAGTGCCAAGGTCCTAGCTTCAATCTTCGGTAAGAAAGAAGTGAATTTTACTATATGAAATTATAACACAAAAACCCAACATTAAAAAAATAAAATAAAAGGGAGAAATACATTTCTCTTTTCTATAGAAACTTAGGCACCTTTCCATAGTGGCAAATTTTGCACATTCATCAACAGTAGGAGGTCTAGGGGAACCTGTTATTTCCTACCCACAAGCTAGCAGTTGTTGCTTCCACTCATTGTGTGTTTGTACAAGTCAGAATGACACTGTGTATTCCCAGGGTATGACTTCCAACCCAGTGACTGTAAATGGTCATGATCAAGGCACTTGGGAAACTCAGGCTAATTTCTCTAGCAGAAGAAGCTCAGCTGCCCCTGGGTTTTGCAGAGGTGAACATATGGATAACAGTTCATGAAAGTGGCTAGAAGGTCAGGTCCAGGAAGGATCTTTGAGTGATGTTACCTCTTTAAGTACTTGGTTTTCATTCATAAACTCACCTATCTATCTTGTCTGGTCTGTTCATCCATTCATCCATCCGTCTACCCATTCACCCTTTGTCTTGGTTACTTTTCTCTCATTGCTGGGACAAAACACCTAACACCCAAAATTAAGGAAACAAAGGTTTATTTAGCTCACTGTTTGTGGAGGTTTCAGTCCATAATCAGTTGCTCCAAGGCAGGGTGGCATGGCACTGGGGAAACACTTCAAGGCAGCAGCCAGGGCAAAAGGATGAAGAGCAAGCCTCTTTTCCTCCCTTATACTGTACACAAGCCACCTCCCTTTGGGGAGGGCGTAGTACTCACAAAACTCTTTGTGCTCTCCTCTTGGGTAGGATGAGCTTATTTACAAAGTAAGGATCCTGGCTCCCTGCTGAGTCTCTTAGTAAAACTTCTAAACTTCCAAGTTGACACAATGTATTAATCATAACAATCCACCCATTGTCAGCTTGTCAACTAGGCCTATTTCTTTAAACCAACCTCCAGATACAAAGGCATGATTATTGTTAGCATTTCACAACTTGAACATTGTAACACAGGTTTAACAATCTTTCAGAACCAGTATTAAGTCTATCCACATTATATTACAATGGACTCATGACGTTCTGTCATTGGTCCCCCAAAGACTCATGCACATTCCTTTATAAAAAAGGCATTTAGTCTATCTGCAAAAGTTGTTAAAGTCCTAACAGTTTCAGTACTGTAGAAAAATTCAAGTTCCAGAGCTCCTCTGAGATAGAAGGCAAACCTTTAGCTGCAAGGTCCTGTAGAAATGAAAACAAAGTCAAATACTTCCAACATGCAAAAGCACGAGATAAGCATTTTCAGTTCAAAAGTTACAAACAGGAATGTACAAAGGATTGGGACAAATGCAAGTCCAAAATCCAGCAGGGCAAACATTAAGTCCTGGAGTTCCACATGCACCATTTGAGGCAATCTGTGGCAAATTGTCGGCTCCAAAGAGCTTGTGTGACTCCACCCCTATAGCACTTCTGGTGGTTACCAATCCCCTGGCTTCTTGGGCTGGCTTTGCTCCTTCATTGCAGGTTTCCTTAGATGATCCACAATCCTGGCTTTTCCAAACTTCTGAGGTCTCCCCTGCACTTTTGGCCTCACATGTAATTTTGGCTCCACACTCATAGCTTCACACACTGCCCTCTCAGGGGCACACTACCTGGCCTCTCAGGCCTTCTGAAATCAGAGTGGAAGCTCTTTCAACCTCAAAACCTAAGCTAAAACCAGTGCCATGTTGATGACGCTGAGGTCTGCTGCCAGTTGGAGCAGTAGCCAGGCTCTCCTCTCTCTTGGCTGTAGGGGCTGAGTGCCTGGATTGCTGAGCACTCTGAACATAATTGTGAGGAAAAGATTCTCTATGCCACTGCTATTTGGAACCTGGTGCGGCCATTGCCACCATTCTGGAACATGGTGCTCTGTGGCTTTCTTTTCCTAGCAAAGTCTTTCAGTTTTGCAGTTTTGAGACTGCAAAGCATGGGGACCCGCAGCCATTGCCACCATTCTGGAACATGGTGCTCTGTAGCTTTCTTTTCCAAGCAAAGTCTTTCAGTTTTGCAGTTTTGAGACTGCAAAGCATGGGGACCCACTGCCTCTTCCTGTGGTGCCTTCAGGCCATATTTTTATTTTTTTGTTTCTTGTTAGAACAAAGATCTCAGCTCTATTTTTACAGTCCACAGCTTTACTGGAGCTTTCTTTCTGGACAAACTCAATGTTTTAAATCATCCTGCTGGGCTCTTTGCTCCTAATTTGCAACTTAAATCTGGCACACACAACCTTCCCCCACCCACTGGGTTTTGCATGCCACTGCTTCAACATTAGACTGCCTTGAAATTTCTTTTTCCAGATTAGTTAGTCCACCACTCTTAATCTCCATCTCAGGCAAAGTATCTGGACAGGAGTAAAATGCAGAAAAACTTTCTGCTAAGCCATAATATATATTGGCTCGAGTCCAATGACCAATGCAGTCCTTCTTCCCAGCAGAAACCTTCTGAGCTTGGTCTTTACTGGCAAAATCTCTATCGGTCTTCTGGTATTCTGAGCTCTGAGCAGAATCTCCCATATGGAACAGCCTAAGACATTCCAGCACTACCCTTTCAGGCAACATGTCTAAACTTTTCCAAACTCTTTCCACAAACCATTCCCAAAGGCTCTTGAACCACATGGTTAGGCACAGTCACAGCAATAACCACACTTCTCTGGTACCAAATTCTGTCTTAGTTACTTTTCTCTCATTGCTGGGACAAAACACCTGACACCCAAAATTAAGGAAACAAAGGTTTATTTAACTCACAGTTTGTGGAGATTTCAGTCCATAATCAGTTGGCTCCAAGGTAGGGTGACATGGCATTGGGGCAACACGTCAAGGCAGCAACCAGGAAAAAAAGAACAAGCCTCTGTTTTTCTCTTTTATTGTGCACAGGTCACCCCACCTCAAGGGTGGAAGGGAAAATAATAATGGACATTAGTGACATCATGAATGGGGTATGTTTTGGGAGTTGGAGATGATGGGGATGAGTTGAGACATGAGGCCTCAGAGAGAAGATAAGATTCAATGGTGGACTCATTCTCTCTTTAGAGAGTTTGAACTTCATTCTGAAGACAAGAGGGTTTATTGTGAAAGGATATTTTATACTTTTAGGATAATCATTTTTACCCTGGGAGGAATTAGATTAGAAAGGAATGAAACTGGAAATAAGAAGTTTAAGACATATTTAAAAGTAATGAAACTGGATTTAAAAATGACTTTAATATCATATATTTCATTATCTCAAAGTGTATTTGTCAATTGTGCCAATGTACCATGTTACATATGTTACAAATGTCACCAAATCTGAGATGAAGTTTCAGCCCATGGAACTGTAGAACTAGTTCATTAGTTTCCCTGAGATGGTTAGTGCTACTTAAAGCTATTCAAATGTGCATTCTTCATTGCCTGGTGATGGCTTACAGATAAGGCCAATGACACAATTTATTAATTTTAGGTCATGGGCAACGACTGAAGGAATAAATGTTAATTTTTTAGTGCTAGAAATGTCCTCTGATTATCTGAATATAATTTAGAAGAGAATAAATTAAAAATCCCCTTTAGGAGCAGTTTTCCAGAAAGCAGTTACTGAAGTGCTTATGCTTTAATTGCAAGGCACACTGTAGATGGGTGGCTCTATTCAGATATATATTCACATTCTTCTCCTTGCACGGGCAAATGGCTATATGATGCCAAAGGAGACAGAGTGTTTGACACTGCAAATGTCATGTGGAAAGTACCAAGAAAAAATTAAACATTAATTGCATTATAAGTTTTTACTGATCCAAATGTAACAATTCA
Source organism: Hydrochoerus hydrochaeris (assembly GCA_004027455.1). NCBI lineage: Eukaryota > Metazoa > Chordata > Mammalia > Rodentia > Hydrochaeridae > Hydrochoerus > Hydrochoerus hydrochaeris. The sequence continues at coordinate 151,631 of PVLA01003870.1, read as the reverse complement.
AATTGTGTCTTAAAAACATCACAAAAATAGTCCTATAGTCAGCTTGTATACTTATAATTTAGAATGTGCTAGAATATAATGAATTCTTTTTAGGTATGAGAGAACATTAGAATAACTTAGTAACCAATAGCTCAGTGCTCCTTCTTAAGCATGCCTTTGCAGTAGTTAGATTTAGCAAACCAATAGTATTGTAGGCTGGGACCAGACAGCAAAAACAGATAGGTAGGCAAGAAATCAACTGTCTTAATGAGCAGTTATAGCTGGACAGACCAGTGGTTCTGGACCAGTGGCAAGGTGTCATGTCTCTTGGAAACAGCAGTCATGCGAACTGGAAACTTTCCACTTATGGATCTCTAACCTGCTCCGTCTGAACCCTTGAGGGCTCAAAGCAGTTGAGGTAAGAATAAGCTATTGGGATGCTCTTGTGGACTCAGTTCTCTTGAGGCTTTATAAGGTTTTTGCAGGGTGCTGACTCTGTAGCCACCCTCTGTGTGGCAGGTGCCCACATTTCTGACTCTGTCACAGAATGAGATCATATGGCTGTGTGGGGAAGAGAAGATGCTAGGCACACCAAAGGTGTGCTTCCTCCATGGACCAGACAAGAACAGTTACCTTAGTGAGAACTAAGGCTGGTGTGGCAGCCATGGGGTTGTTGGACTGGTGTGATGGGCTATTACCCAGAATGGATCGCCCCTATAGCATTTTGTCACAGGTGAGGGTTTGTGTGAGTGTAGGTGGTGAGGTATTCTTAGGGATACTGGTGGAGTCTGCTCCTTTTCTGATTGCTCCAGAGAGCACAGAATGGGCAAATAAAAACCATAAATGCTCCACTGAGAATGTAGATGATCATACACCTCCCCATGGCACCGACAGTGGCTTGTCTCTTGGAGTTCTGGGGACAGTAGCTAAGTTTCCAGCCAGATGTTTGCAGGTACCAGTGCAACACAAATGTCCACCTGCCCAGGCACCTGCTCAGGTGAGGGAGCTAGTGGGTATCATGCAGTAGAACTCTGGCAAGGGAGAGGTGACAGTTACATAGAATCTGGTGATTCTGAGGTATTGACTCATCCCAGCTGGAAGTCCCTGAGCTCTCTTGACCTCCCCACCCCTAAACTATCTTTTCCTGCATAATTGCTTTCCAGTGACTGCACCTCAGGTTTCTCCCAAACTGACTCTGTTGCCCCGCACCTATCTCCCAAGCATCTTTAGTTTCTGTGGACACTCAGATGTGGTGTAGGAGGAGCAAGAGAAGGCCAGCTCCAGGAGTAGTACCTGCTCACCCAAGAAAGTTCTCTACCAAGAGGTAACCTGGTACCTACAAAGAAGTAGATTCCAGAGGAGTTTGTCAAAAAAATGATAAAGTGTCAAAACCAAAGGTCTGATTGATTGATGTGGGGCTGGAAATTTCATACACTGGCCCGAGAGTCTGAGAATGTGTCCTAGGTGCTTCGCTAGCCACTCAAGCCTGTTCTGAGGAAGACTGACAACTGGTGAAGGCAGAGTGTGACAACCTCCCTGGGTACTGTGGAGTGCATTCCCCTGGGATCCCTAGAGGCCTTACTGAGTCACTGATGTCCTCCTAATTTCTGCTCTGTAGGTCCAGAGTGTGATCAGATAACTGGTGATGTCAATGTGGCTGGCTGGAACCACACTTCGTTGTTGTAAAGAGGAGATTCTGAGGGATCAGGAATGTAGGGTGCTGGCTGGGATGTACCTGAGTGCAGTGTGCTCTGCCACCTTGCAGCATGTTCCCAGGGCAGGGATTTGCTGAGATGTGACTTGCAGCGGGCAGCAGCACCTGCAGAAGATATGCTAGTGTCCTGAGAAAATTCCAGGAGGATTTTCAGGCATGGGTCAGGAGACACGGGATTATAAGGTGGCTGATACCATCACCATCAGAGCACCATCAGCACAGACCAGTCTCTCTCCACTGGATCCACCGCAGCAGCCAACAGATCTTGAGACATTGTCTATGGTGCTGCCTGCATTCCCAGATGGAGATGCTTTGGGTCTTGTGAGTGGAAGGTGACCCCACCCTGGGGACATGGCTGTGGTAAAGCAGGTGGGAAGACACGAGGCTTGGAGCAGTGATGGTAGAGAAAGCTCCTCTGGGAAGACCTGGTATCACTGTAACAATGATATGGTGGAAGCAGACAACTTGGTTTTTTTCAGTACTCTTTGACAGCTGGCAAGACAGCACTAGGAGATCACCCATTTTCAACATGCTCATAACACTGAACAAGAAATATTTCAGTAAAGTCACAGGTTATTTCAGTTGATATTTATCCAGTTTTTCTAATCTTTCTTTGATATCCCCAAAACAAAGCCAAAATAAATTTTCTCCAAATTACAAACCTAGGATGACATAATAGAGTAAATACAATTTTGGTTTTATTTATTTGTTCTCAATACTTCTTTCACAGAAAAATGACAGTGTTCCTTAATCATTTTATTCTCATTTGACAGCCATGGAAAACATATTAAAAAGCTTCCTTTTTAATCATGCCAGGTCAAATACAATTTCTTGACAGATAGTCACTTACTTAATTTCTACTGTTGTATTCATAAATGAGTACAATTTTTTCACTGAATAAGTTAATCAGTTAAGTAATGTTAATATTATTTGCTCAACCTTTGCTAGTTATACATCTTAATATTTTGGATAGGTACAGCTCTTTCAGTTGGTAATACTGGCTTTCAGTTTTATATAAGCATCTATGAGATTTTTAGCCATCTCAGTAGTTTCTGCTCATCTCTAGAGATCTGAGAAGAGCTCAAGGTAGCATTACAAAACTGATCTGAAAGGGAAGACAGACCTTGTTTGTGCTTCATGTTCTGTGTTTAATAAAAGTGAACTTGGTTCTTCTTTTTTTCCCCATTATCCTTGCCTCTCTTCAATGCTTCTACCCCTCTTTATTTGTAAAAGTTTTGTTTCCATTTTTTCCTTTTAAGCAAGATACATCATGTACAGGTGCAAACTCCCTGTGATGAGTGTTATTACTATATGCATCTAAACCAATAAAATGCAAAGTTAAAGAAAGTGAACTTGGGGCACCAGCATTATCTCCTGATGTCTGTGTGGTGATGGAGGATGATGAGAGGTTCGCTGCTGGGGGTGTGAGGTACCTGTTGCCAGCAGAAGTCGTGATGTGATACAGGCATGACACCTGAACATAGCTTACTTCTCCAGTAACTGAAACGTTCCTTTTTTAAAGTTAAAAATTACAAAATATCTACTCCATGATCAAACAATATATACTGTATAGAAGTAAAAATGTTAAAGACACCTCATTCTTTCCTACTCCTTCACTCCGAGGAAATTTGTTGCTGGTTCTTCAACATTTTTCTCATCTCACACAGACATAAATACATAACTCACGTAAAATGTGAAAAGATTACACACCATGTTCCAGAACTTTCCTTCAATCTAAATATACCTACTGCTATTTTTCTTTTCTTCTTTGTGGGCACAGATTCAGTGATGGGTCACCTTAGTAATCTTCAGTGTACCTACTATACACTGTTACTGTAATGGATTTCAATATACCTACAACAAACACTGTGATTAACTTATCCAATGTAATGTCCACAGTGATTACATCATCACAATTTTCTTGCTATAATAAAATATGGTAAGGAACATCATTTCACATGGATTCACTGAAGTCAATGTATTTGTGCACGGTAGATTCTAAAGGAGGAGGAGTCCATTTGGATTATTGTCATCAATACACAGCTCACATGGCTTATTTCAGAAAACTTCATGGCCCTTTTTGTAATGGATTCTTCCAGATGAATTTTAGGGCCATTTTGTTGAGTTTCTTTGCAGTCCTGGAGCTCCAGTGAGGTTCTTTTTTTTTCCATTGGTAGAAATAGGTCATCTTTTTTTTTTATTTAAAGAGAAAAAAAACATGTAAAGTGTAGAGATAATACAGAATTTCAAAAAAAAAGATAAACAGTAAGAAATCACTAGTTGACAAATTACATATTGTCGTCTTAGAAATAGTTATTTAAGTTACAAAATTAAAGCATACAAAGTAGATGTTCAAACAGTGAGACTGTAAACAGCTATACATGCATGAGTCTCTACATGTATCTCTATCCTTTCCGTATTAGAGGGAAAAAAAAAACATAGCAAGACAAAACAAAACAAATTCCTATAAAAACATGATACCAAAAAGTCATATAAAACCACAGTACAAGGTGATCTACCATGATTACTGTGTTGTCTCTTATTATCTTCAATAGAATTGTCTATATCATCAGGCATAATTGAATATAGCAGTACATAATATTAGTAAAAATAAAACATTGTAGACAGTTTAAAACTTCAAAGGCAGGTAATAATCAAACTAGAGTGGATATTCTAGTGAATCTTGTCATCTTAAGTGCAGTTGCCTATACTTTCAGACTTGATACTATCAATCATAACAGCTTTGAATAAAATCTATCAATACAAAACAGCAATCTAACAAACCAGATTCGATTACGATCAGTCATGGTAAAACAGTGCACAGAGCTTTAGACTGAGTTAATAGGAAATTAAGGATGATTACCATACTATATCCTACTATTTTTGGGATAACTGTCTGTGCCCTCAAATCTAGTACAAGTAGAATGACTGGAACAGAATATAATACATCTAAGCAGAGTGGTGTGAGTAATGTGGGTTTTAAATCCTGGTACACTATTAACAATATAGTGTATCAAGGCCATCTATGTTAGAGATTCTAGCCATCCTTCTCTGCCTCATTTCTGGTATGCTATTTTTCTGCCTTTGTTTGTCTACTTTTCTCCTTCATTCTACCACCTGCCCTGTTCATTGAGGCCTTTCTGCCTCTGTTCCTAAAATCCTGGTATTTTTTTTCTCTCTCTAGAATGTCCTTCAGTATTCTCTGTTGGGTTGGATTGGTGGTCACAAATTCCTTCAGTTCCTCTTTGTCATGGAAGCATCTTGTTTCTCCATTAATTTCTAGTGACAGTTTTGCGGGTACATCAAACTGGGCTGGAGGTTATTTTCTTTAAGGGCTTGGAATACTTTTCTCCAAGCTCTTCTTGATCTGATGGTCTGTGTCTAGAAGTCTGCTGTGATCTTGATGGGCTTACCTTTATAGGTAATCTGTTTCTTTTCTCTGATGGCTTTTAATATTCTGTTTTTATATTAAATTTCTGGTATCTTAAAATTATTATATGTCTGGGTATAGCTCTGTTTTGTTTGTAGGTGGCTGAAGTTCTGTATGCCTCACACAACCAAATGTCATTTTCTTTTCCCACACTTGGGAAGTTTTCCTTAATTATTTCCATGAATAGCCTTTGTAATTCACCTGTTTGTATTCCTGCTTCTTTGTTCACATTTCTTATTCTTAAATTATAGATTTTTCTTCTTGTCTTCTAGCCTTTGTGTTGTTACTGCCTGTTGCCTTGTTATTTTTAAGAGATCTTTCCTTTCATGATCACACATTGCAAACTTGTCTTCAAGTTTTGATAATCTATCCTTAGTTTCTTTTAAGGAGTGTTGTCAGCTTTCAATGGAGTTTTTAATTTCCTGGTAATCTCTTTGAATCTGTTTCATGTATTCTATATTTTCTTTATATTCTGTATCAAATGTTTCTCACTTTTTTTGTGTGTTCCTCCCTTCTTCCATCTGTGTATTCCTGAGAAATGTTTAGCATTTCTTTTATTAATCTACTTATATCTTGCTTTAGCTGATTTAATATTTCAGTTTTGAGCTCATCTACAAGGTCCCAAAGATATCTCAATGTCCATTGAAGCCATGTCTGATGTTGCATGTTTGCTACCCTCAGTCTCTTTTGTTTTTCCCTCTCCTGGATCAGTGTTCTCAGTGTTTTGGGTTGGGAACTTTTTCTTGTTTCTCTCTCTTGTCATGGTTTTGATTTCTTCCGTATAGGTGTATAGTGGAGGTCTCAGCCCCTTTCCTTGTTGGTTATGGTTCTTGTGAAGCATGCTGGTGAGGGATTTCTGCCCTCTCCTGTTTGCTCTTGTCACTGAGATGTAAGCAAGGGCTGTGTATGCTGGCCCCTCCCCACCAGGCCAATCAAACTTCAGGGGCCTTCACCAGGTTAGTGTGTGCTAGGCATAGGGAATCAATTTGGGATGGCTTATTGGGTCCTGGCCAGATTATGACCCAGTTCAAGCAAATCCCATGAATCTGCTTTGGGGAGGGAGCAACCAACTAAAGTCACTGTTGTTCCTAGTTCAGGCTCCTCCTGCCTTATTCCAACATGTCACCCATTTGGTTGCACCCTTCCTGTGTGTGGGGGTCTTATTCCCAGCACTAATCATGGATTAATGAAGGTCCCTTTGCTGGCTTCATTCTCCATTGTGCTCACCACCCCCTGACTTCAGCATGGCTATGGCTCCTGTGAGTGGTGGTGGGAACAAGTTTGGGTGGCTTTGCCAGCCATCATGAATTCAGGCCAGTATGAATTCAGGCTGGCATGGTTGCAGCGAAAGTGCTGTGTCCGGTAATTTTAGCTGTTCCAATTGTAGTCCTGAGACTGTGTGTTTGATGAGCTTTTTTGTTTTAATTTCTTCCTGTGTCAAGAGGATCCATCTCCCTCTGTCTGGATCTCTCCAGGATGTTTTATTCTGGCAAAATAGTTGTTTCTCCTGGGAGACTTTGTATTTTGTTGCTCACTGAATGGCCATCTTTAGCTCCTTCTCCAGTGAGGTTCTGATGGAAAACAGACTGTGGTCACAGGTTGGTTGATTGTGGAAGAATCCCTGTAGTAATAAAAGTCTGGTCTTTGTTGTTATCTGTTGCCTAGTTATAAGGTACATTACCTACTTTGTATAGATGAAGAACTGTCTGTTGAGTCTTCTTCAATTAGGTCCAGGAAAATCTTTTCTTTTTAATATAAATTTTATATTCACTAACTTCATTTTCAGAAATTTTTAGTAGTTTCCTCTACATGACTTGATGATTGTTCCATGTGTAGAAAGTGACAGTTTTCCTCTCCTTTCCAGGATTTCTAGTTCATTCACTTTTCAGCCATGTGTATTCCATCAGTGGCCATGGGTCTGCTTTCTTGCTTTCCCTTTGTCCAGATAGTGTTTTCACCAGCCTTCAGCCTGTAGAAACATTTCAGAAAACTTTTATACTTCTCTTTGTTCTAAAAGTGTTGACATTGCAAATAAGAGTTCTTCAGGTGCCTGACAGACAGAAGTCACCGGTACCTGAGCACTTGGCAGCCATATGGGCAACCATCTGTTTTCTTCTAATGGTTGTTGGATCCTTCATGTGTTATTTTTCTACCCAGGAGAGAATACACTGAAAATGTATTTTCCTATTGTGTCTATATTTTTAGCACTATAGGTACAATATTGTTAATTATATTCTCTCAACATTTTTAAAGACTTCTCTGTAAGGTTAGTTTTCCATCCTGAAATTCCTATTGCTTTTTATTTGCCAATTTTATTATCATTTGTTTTTATGTCTTACTTTTTAAACATAATACTGAGAATATTTTTTCAAATCATTAAGAAAACAAATTCAAATTCCTTTTTATTAAACTGCTGCTTAAGAATTCCCAAAAAATTATATTAGCTTGCAATTTTCACCATAATAAACAGATCTTTGATAAATATCCTTAATGATACATCATTTTTCCCCCTTAGGATTAATTGCTGAAATTGTGATTATGTCAAAGAGCAGTAATTACATAGATTTTGCATATTTTGAATTTGGCTTCCAGAAAATTTGCTTCCTTTGCTTTCCCAGTAATTTATGAGCTTTTATTTCCCTAAATTCATGATAAATTTGGTTCTTTCATATCTTGGCCAATGTAATAGTACAAATTTTTGTTTTATTGTTTTTTTGGGTGATAGCACACAGTGTTTAGTAGAATGATTGTAAGGGGCAGAACTATCTCATTTCTGATTTTCATGAAAATTTTTCTTGGGTGTTCCCACATGCCACAGTGTTATCTCTAGGTCTTAGATGTTAAGAATTATAATTGATCTTTAAAAATTAAAAAAAAATGAGAATTTGCTTTCACTACAATTGTTTCACCTTACTCATTATGTTGTCATTGCTGATATAAAAATTAGATTAACTTATTTGTTATTCTTGGACCATTATCAGACTATTGTAATAAGCCTAATTTATTATACTTGATCACTACTAGCAAAAATGGTTAAATGCATCATTCTTTTATACAATGCTGTATTTATTTCTGTTCTTTAGGATTCATATCACTATTATGTGCAGAGAATGAACTACACATTTTAATGCTGTCTTTTTTTGGGTCTGAACAACACTCCAAATTTCAGCATTTCTATTGCTATCCTGTTTACCAGTGAAGAATTTATGGATAAAGACCAAGGCACTTTTTGCAGGTTTCTGAGATCCACAAGGGCTGAGATGGTATTGAACCCAAATGGTTGGAGTTCCGACTCCAGGTCTTCATGTGCTGCAGTGTCAGAGCAGTGTCAAGCTCAGCATACAGCAAGGATGTGCCTGACAGCCTTGAGGTGTTGACGTGCAAAATGTGACCAAAAGCTCAGAGCACTTCAAAGATTTGTTTTGAAAGTGACTTTGGTCACTTGAAGGACACTGTTCTATGTGTCAACTTCTCATGAATTCTTTCTCTTACTTTCCTTCAATTTCTTGATATTATGCCAGGACAGAAACTTAACTTTTTGCCCCTGTGTTTTCCTTTCTCACTGATAAGAGAAATACATGCATCTAACACATTTTCAAATATATCCAGTGTCTTCTGCATATGATATATACATTGCATAATATTTATGAATAATAACCCTACAACATCCTCAACTGGTTTTGTGCAAAAGTCCTATTTGGAGACAACATTAGCCTCACCTGTGAATGATGCACTGGCTGAGTGCAGACAGGTTCCCCCAGTCTCTGCTCTGCTGGTACAGGGTGGAGGCAGTCATTTGCTTGGTCACACATGGGTTGCCTCTGTTTTCCTTGCAAGCTGCCATTTTTCTCTCCCTATTCTTAAATTGCCTGGAATGTTTCCAAAGGCTATCCTTGAAAAGTGCAGCTTACTTGCTCTGAGTGGCATCTTCAACCTGAAAATCTGTGTTCCTCTAAATCTGCTGGGACATGTCTCAATAAGTTTATATGGCAATTTCTTTACCTCTACTGTCAATTTTAAGCACTACATTTAGTTAGCTGTAGAATGATATATGTCTATTTTTTCTATTTCAGTTTTTATTGCCTTTTAACTTTTCTTTTACATACATCATAGCCTTTGATGACTTGCTTCCATGGGAGTGATTAGAATACTCTGGATGGTCTTATGTATAGGCATGTCAATATTTCAAATTCACAGTACATTTTTCACTTTTACTCAAGCTCAAGCAGAACCTCGGGTAGCCAGTGGATGTGAATGCTGTTGGTCTCTGTTTGCTCCACATGTGTGGTAACATCTCCCTGAGGGCATGTCCTCATGGCATCTCCCCATTCAGGTTGTGAATTTATCTCAAAACTTTCCTTAAGTTTTCCTTAATAAAAGGAATCATTTTTTTAAAGGAAAGGATGTTTTATTAAGGTAAAATTTGCATATAGTGAAATGCATAGATCTAAATTTAAAAGTTTGTTAAGTGTATACAACTTTGTACATGTCTGAGGTGCCATTTCAACTACTCTAGAAAGTTCCTTTTTGACCCTTTCCAGATCAATCTGCCTTTTGAACCCTACACATATATGTACAGGATATACTCTATTTTGCTTTTGCATGTTATAAGTATGTATGTATACATACACACAACACAGATAACTATACTACTAATCTCTGTTAGCTCATCAAAAAGTTTGTGTTTTCATTATTTGATTACTTTTTATGCCTAAGTATTGTAATATGAACAATTACTTTTAGGATAACAATAACAATATGTAATATATTAGCTAGTGTTAATTTCCTATTATTTTTTGAAATTCTGTATTGTTTATATCCATATTTGAGACAGGTCCTAGTTAAATCACCTGGTCTTTAATTTACTATGTAACCCAAACTGACCTCTAATTGATGACCCTCCTGCCTCAGCCTCCAAGTGCTGATATTACAGGTACACATCACTATACCTGGATTATCTTCTACATAAAAAAGATTACCCTCCCCATTGGCCTCTTTCATCACTGGAGATAAATAGCTGACAACTTGCATGTCTGTTCTTTTACCCAGTACCAATACATAATTGGTGAATTCTGTGAAGGTCAAAGTACACCTTTAAGAAAGTTTTAAACAGGCATTGTAAAATATTAATATTAGTTCATAACACAGGATCAACAAAAGAATTTCTAGTAAAAGAAATTATTTGTGCACATAAATAAATCACTGTCCCTCAAAAACAAGTTGAGGGAGAATTTGACTCTGAGCTGTATAAATAAAGTTAGCTGTGCACCCTTGACCAGACAACATAAAAATGTCGCAAGGACAGTCCAGTGTTAAAATTCTTAATATCACTTAGAAACAGATTACAGAGAACAAAAGTATTCGAGATTCAACTGGAGAGAAGGGAACTTTTATTTGGCCACCTCCAAGATCATGAAATTGTCTCCAGGGTCATGAAACCAGATAAAAAGTTGTATTTGCAGTAAGCATGACAAAGGATCCGAATTGGAAAATAAAATTAATCTCCCTTTTAAGGTCAAATCGTTTAAAATGTGGGTTACTTAAAAAATGGATATATTATTCAGAAACAAAAGAATGAATTACTGTAAAAGGAATCATTGTGAACCTTAATTCATTTTCTCTTCATACTCTGAATTTATTAAGATTTTGACAACTTGAAATTCCTTTTCTAACAAGTTATTTCACAGCTTAGTGCCTACCTACCAACCTTACCTGTGAAAGTCATTCCTTTCTGTGCATGATGCATGTGTCCTCCTCCTTCTAAATTTATTCCCAGTATTTCCCAGATTTTAGATATCTGAGATCAGCATCGAATGAGGTTACAAAAACAGAGGTGGTGGGTGGAAGCTGCGGTCATGAGGAGATTTCTTTTGTAAATTACTACTCAGGTCCAAACAAGAGGGAATTATTGCCTGCATTTCTACTTTATGTTATGTGTTTCTTTCAATGAAAATATAATGGAATTTATGATAACTCCACTAACTCCATTTTCTTTTTCAGGTTGTTTTAGCTTTTGAGCATGTTTCATGAAATGTTTAGGTTTATCTTTATTTATTTTCATTTCCTTCAAAGTTCTGATATTAACCAGCCTTCATTTCTGATGCTGTTGAAAGTTTTATATTTAGCAGCAATTTGGGAGAGGCTATTAGAGGCTGCAAGTGAAATATATATTCTTTAATATTTTAGAAATATTAGCTCTTTGCTAAAAGCACCATCTTGAATGTCAAAATTAATCATGTTGCTTATTTATCTCAGTTATTATACTGGAATATGTTCTGAAATAAAGATGTTCTGTTGGCTGCTATTATCTATGGTTTGTTAAAAGCTCTGGAGGAGAGTCCAAAGGGACAGATTTATGGAACAGATACAGACAAATTGAGGTAGTAGAAGCTAAATGTTCAGGGCTCCAAATCCCTTAGAATTACTGAGGTTTGGCACTGATGAAATGGCTGCTTTAAGTTAAACTTGTGTTTAACTTAAAGAAAGACCACAAATTTAAATACTAAATTATAAAGGAAAACTTTGTAATAATGTTAGGAAAAGAAGTATTTTTTGGCATACATTAAAATCTATTGAATATCTTTCCTAGGAATGTGTCTTCATACCTGTAGGACTAAAACTAATATTACAGGTTAAAGGTTTTTGCACTTTTAGTAATATTAACATTTGGGAAATTAATCCGTCCCCGTGTGCAGCCAGAAATACCACTGGTCTTCGAAAGTGACATAAATTCTATAAGGGAAGGTGCTAACCAAATGAATGATAACATTGTTTAAACTACATAACCATGAGTCATATAACAAACCATTCCATTCTAGTTTTGTATCTTGATAAAAGCTCCTAGAAAATAAATTTACAAAATGCTTTCTTCTGCATCTTTTTTCTCACGTCCTTAAATTACAAACAACCTTGGAGGTCCAAGTTGGCTGTTGTTTCCCTGAATATCTCTTGGGAAACAACCCCTCTGATTTCTCGGTAATTGAATTGGATCTCATTTTGGAGTAGTCTTTCTTATCCTCTGCACAGCCATGGTTGTACACTCTGACAATATTATTACTCACATAATTAATATTAGAAACATGTTTACCAGAGGCATGAGTCTAGCATGCACTGATGGTGGCAACACTAAGGCCAGTGAAAATTACAGCACTCTAAAAAGGAAATTGAAGAAGATATCAGAACATTTAATATTTTCTCTTAAATGGGAAAACCCCACATAGTGAAAATGGCCATGCTGCTAAAATTTGTATCCAGACTTAATACAACCCCAATCAAAATACCATTATCATAGCTCAAAGATCTAGATAAAACACCCCTGAAATTAATTTGGAAATAGATGAAACCTAGAAAAATAAAAGCAATTCTGGAAAACAAAGATAAGTCAGGAGGCAACACAGTGCCAGACCTGAAATTACATTTCATTTCATTTCATTTCTTTTTTTTTTTTTGTACTGGGGATTAAACTCATGATCTAGCACTTGCTATGCAGGAGCTTATGCCATTGAGCTAAATCCCCAGCCCCAGAACTGAAATTATAATGCAAAGTTATTGTGAAAAAATCAGTATGGTACTAGCAAAAAACAGACCTGAGTACCAATGAAACACATCAGAAGATGCAGATACAACTACAAAAACACCCAGCTACCTTACCTTTGACAAAGGAGCCAAACATGTTCACTGGAAGAAAGATAGTCTCTTTAATAAATGGTGTGGGAAAAGCTGGCTTTCCACATGCTGAAGACTGAAACTAGACCCAAGTCTATTACTATGCACTAAACTAAAGTAAAAATGGATTGAAGATCTAAATATTAAAATAGGAACACTAAATTTACTGGAAGAGAAAATAGGTAGAAATTTCAAAGAGGTGTAGGCAAGAGACTTCATGAGCAAATCCAAACTGCAAAGGAAATATTATAAAGAATCAACAAATGGGGTCTCATGTTATTAAAAAGCTTTTTTACAACAAAAGATCACCAGTGGAGTGAAAAGACAACCCACAAGTTAGGAAAAAGTTATAGCCAGTTGTCCCTCAGACAAGGACTTCTATCTAGAACATACAAAGAACTGAAAAAAAAAAAAAAAAAAGATTCCCCAGATTCAAAGACCCAATTCGAAAATGGGCATCTGAGACAAATACACATTTCTCAGATAAAGTTATACAAATAGCAAATGAATACATGAAAAAAATGGTCAACACCATTGGTCATTCAAGAGATGCAAATTAAAACAACACTGAGATTCCATCTCTCTCCAGAAAGAATGACTGTCATCAAGAAATCAAGAACAAATACTGGAATGGCTGTGGGAAAAAAAACAACAAAAACTCTTCTGCATTGTTAGTGGTATTGTAAATGGATGCAAACACTATGGAAATCAGTGTGAAGATTCCTCATAAAAACAGAGTTAGAGGTTGCATTCAACTCAGCTATTACCTTTCTGAGTATCTTCCCAGTAACATCATGCAACAGTTATATATGTGAATTCATGTTTATAGCAGCACAGTTTATAATAGCTAACTCTTGGAAACAGCCCAATTGCCCATCAACAAAGGAATGAATAAAAAAGATGTAGTCTTTTATACAGTGGAGTACTACTCAACTCAACCATAAAGGAGGATATAAGATATAGGTAAATAGATGCAACTTGAGATCATACTAATAAGTGAAATAAATCAAACTCACATGTGTAAACATCATAATGTCTCCCTAGTGTAAGAAGATGAAAGAGTAAATAACATCCTAAATGTCTAATAAATAATTGTGAATTGGGAAAGAATTGTTCAAAAGAAGACAAACTGAGATGGGGAGAGGAGAAAGGAAGGAAGGCAAAAGGAAAAAATATATTTATATACAAGATAGTTAGACAGCTAGTAGACACTTCTCAAAAAAAGAAATACAAATAGCTGACACAGAAAAAGTGTTCAGCTTCACTGGCCATTAGAGAAACGCAGATTTAAATAACACAGATTTTATCTTACTCTAAAAAGAAAGGTTAGCATCAAGAAATCAAATAATAGCAAATACTGGTGAGGGTGTGGTGAGAAAGGAACCCTTTTACATTGTGAATAGGAATATAAACTAATACAATCACTTTGGAAATCAGTATTGAGGTTTCTCAAAAAACTATAACTAGAAATTCCACTTGACCAAGTTATTCCCCTCATACGTATAGTCTCAAAAGATTTAAAACATTATGTTACAGTGATATATGCACACACATGTTTATAGTAGCTCAATTCATAACAGCTAATTCTTGGAAGCAGACTACATATCCATCAACAGGTGAATGAATAAAGAAAATGTGGTATCTATACTACTCAGCTATAAAGAAGGGTAAATTGAGACATTTGTAGGAAAATGTCTCATTGTTTTCAAAATACACTTTGAAAACAATGTTAAGTGAAATAAAAGAGACCCTCGCTTAAATATCATATAGTTTCTCTCCTGAGAATGCCAAAGTACAAGTAAAATAAAAGAAACAGGGAAATAGGTCTTTTGTATGTGGGAATAGAACCAAGAGACTAAAGAAGGGAGGAGGGAGGAAGGGGACATAAAAAGATTTAACGTGTGTCATGTACATATACTGACTACTCGCAATGAATGCAATCATGCGTCATAATCAGGGACTAAAAATAAATGGGGGAAGGAGAAGGAGGGATGGAGGAGAATGGGAAATGGAATAAAAAGAATTGAAAGATATTAAGGGCCTGTAACAACATGTACTATAGACATGTACTAATAAAAGTATGAAACTGTCCTAAGTACATAGTCATACAGCAGACCCAATACATGGGAACAAATTTCCTAAGCCAGATAGCCAGCTATGAAGTTCTTCAGCAGGCTTCTTGCTAGAAACCCAGTTGATGGTAATCCTTGTACTCATAATCCTTTACATCCTTTGAGCCCCTCAAGAAATAAAGTCATAACCTAAACATCCAACCTGGGCAGTTGGAGTTTTTGTTCACAGATGAAAAACACACAGGGTGCGCAACAGCTCGCAGGTATGAAGTAGTGCCTGTTCATATGACTCGCTAACTACGAAGTTTATGTCCCTTCCTTAGAGGGACAGCGGGCAGACTCACATGTATGGAAGGAGGGCGGAAATGCAGGCGTCGGGAGCGTGATAACCTGTGCTGTCTCCTCCAAAGGCACCGCCTCATCCAAAGGTGCCTCCTGCCCTGGCAGCCTGTCCTGGGGCAGGAGCACACCCTGCCCCTGCTCTGCATGCAGCTGTGTTTCTGCATTGTGTTCTCATCACAAATAGGGAAACCCTGAGGCACACCAAGTGTCATAGAAGCAAAGTCAGTTTTTATGTGTCATACACAACTTGTGATGCTTTCTAAACTGTAGTGGCAGGGAGATTTGCTGAAAGCAATCTCCTGAAAGCAATTTTGAATCTTTTGGTCTGCAAGTCTTCCCAGCTCCTAAATGTGGCGTGAGAAACATCCTGGCCCCTGACATCCAACTTAGAAGTCACCTCGACCAGCTAAATGGATTTTCTTACTTCAGCTGCATATGAGGATAGAAACTGAAGTAAGCAGGAAATGATGGAAGCCTCTGTTTCTGCTCTGACAGGGATACAAGGAGGCCTACTTTTCCCCTGAGGTACCTAGACACGAGCAGATGATGCGGCACGCTCTCTGGCATCTGGATAGTGTGTCTGTGTTTTGGGGGTGCATTAGACAGAGAATAGGAGAAACTGGGCAAGCCCACTCCCCAGCCCTGTTATTCTATCATGCTTTAAAAATTCAAAAATTGTGCTATTAATTTCAGCATCTTCTATTACACCTATGTGTCTCTTCACTTGATAAATTTGATGCTTCATGGAGTCTGCATACTCGACTATTTGTGTAATTTTAAACATGCATTGAATGTAATCAGAGAGGGACAATTTCAAGGAACTTTAACACCCAAGAATGTTGTTCTGACTTCTCAGGAAATGAAGGCCCATTGTGGCTCAGTGATCTTGAGCTCACACAGGCAGTGGAGAGGGTGAATGGGAGTCTTGATTGGAAGCTATGCTACCACCACTGTATTGCACCCCAAACCCCAGTAAGGAGATACTGAGACAGAACTACCTTGAGCAGACAAAGCTGGGTCTCTAGTCCCCTGAGATATGTCCACTAGCAGGGTTAATATATAGGGGAGGAGGCTGGGGCAGGTGGGACTTTGGCAGCCAGGACTAGGGAATAGGGGTGTGTTAAGCCATCAGACTGAGAAGCAGAGAACAATGTAGGCCACCATAAAGAGTTTCTCCTTAATGCTTTAGATGAAAGATGGTGTTCTGCCCACCAATTCTTTTCACACAAAATGTAGAGACAGAATAAAGTTGTTAAAAATAAATTTATGCAGATAATTCAATAGATGAAGTCAACAATACCTTTGGAATATTGGAATTCAAATTGACCTGAAAGGAAGAACATAAAGATGTCAAACGATTTGTTCAGAAAGAGTAAGTTCACATATTAAAGACAAGTATATCAAGTGTGTGGGTAGGAGGAATGTGGGTAGGAGGTAGGCTGTTTCTTCAGCTTAATTAGCCAGGAGACACATCTACCTGTAGGACACAGCCAGCCTTGTGATAGTCTGTGACATGTGTGATGATTGTATCAACACTGCTCCCCTCAGGATTGATTTGTGGCTGAGGTTAGGGACTCATTCACTAATGGCTCTGACAATTCTTCAAATTAGGGGGAGAATATTTTGCCTCATTTGGTGAGAATAATGAGGAACATTGCAAGAGGATACCACATTATTCAGAGTGTCTTGTTTTCTATCTCCCGGAGATTTCCTGTTAAGTGATACAGTAACCTTTCAAGAAGTGCAAATGACTTGGATTTCAAGGTCTCTTTTTTGCAGTACCCATAACAGTGACTTGCATTTTGCATTTTGTGGTAGGTGCACAAAGGCACTCTTAGCAACCATGAAAGGAAATTTGAAAGTTTTCCTTTTGTAGAATTATGATGGGTATGTTTTTTGTGTTTATCACACACTAGTTAAGGTACATTTGTTTAGAAAAAGGTGCACAGAATAATCCTTTCTTCCTGCAGATTTCCTACGTTACATTTCCAATGGAAAGAACTGTGACTTATGTAAGTGAATTCCTCCAATGAATGAGTGGAATAAATTATTGCATTAGAGTGTAAAATAAGATTGTCTTGAGGTCAAAATGAGCCAAACGTTTGAGACGAGCAGGGGATCCTACTGCTTTGGCACAAGGACCGTGCATCTCAGGCAGGAGAGAGACTGCTTCTCCAGGCTGTACTTTGGATGAACATAGAAGAGAATTTCAACTGATCTGAGGCAAAATGTCATATAAACAAGGAATAAACCTTTGCAGCTCAAGTGGACTTATTACTGTCACTTAACCTTGCAAAAGCAGATGGATGTACTCACTTGCAGGGAAGTTCAGAGACTACTCTCTCACTGATGACGTAGGCTTCAAAGACCAAGGCTCCTGTTACCATCTTGGTTGAGCTCAAAGTCTTATCTCTTCTAAGGGAAATTTACCAATAAATGCACTATGAATGTCCAGAGCATGTTCATTTCTCCCTTTCCATGTGCTTCTCAGCCCATAGCTCTGGAGTAACTGCCCCTGATTAGTTACATCCAATCAGATATGAAAAGCAGAGTTTTGTATCACTTTTAAGCCAAAGTGAGGAGATGTCTACTTGCAAGTGTGCAATTGTGCTTTCTCTTGTCTAGTTTGGTCACCTGGAGGAGGCCTTGTGCTTTGATATGCAACCGTGAATGGCAGAGGGAAGATCACTGAGTGGAGGAGAGTTGCCTACAGAAGCTGCTCCTCTGTAGGAATGAGAAAGAAACCTTTGTCGTCAAGCCCTGTAAATTTCAGAATTGCTCTTTTAAAGCAGCAAACCCTGAAGGAAATGGTTGTCTAATTTCTACTCCCGTGAGAGGCTTAGGGAGTTGCAATGTGAAAGAAGAATTTTATTACCTTCCAGAAAGGAGGGAACAAGTAATCTAAGCACTCAAACAACCTGTCCAGAAAGAACTTTTAGAAAGCACTGCAGCAGCCAGAGAGACAGGAAGAAGGAAGACGCATCTCTGGAAATGTGTGTCCTCATTGTATCTCATGCAACTTTTGGAGTCTATGATTGCCTTCATGTATTTTGAGGCATGTCAAGCATCAAACCGCAGAGTGAACTTTAAAATTCCCTGATTTGATGGTGCTTTGGGGTACAGCGTAGAAGCCATGAATATATTCTTGTAGGAATATACTCATAACTCAAGGCTCACAAATTTCTCGCAGCTACATGTTGGCCAAATAGTACTCTAAAATAAAAAAAATTAATGCAGTAAATAAGCCACAATAAGATTCAGTAGAAATGATGAGAGCACAATTACGTTTCAACAGGCTCAGACATTAGAATTTTCACAATATAAAATCAGTAGACTTAAAGCATTTGAATAAATATGAGAGGTAATTAGAACCCTGAAAAATAAAAAGGAAAATATTTTTAAAAAACAGTCTCAGTGCATTTGATTAAAAAGACTATTAGAATTTAAGAAGGACAATAAATTGGAGGGTAAACAACTAGAGAAATACCAGTAAGTTGACTCAAGTGAAGAGATTAAAAAAAAATGGAGAAATGACTAGGGAACTTGGAGAATGAGAGACCTCTCATAATCCCAAAAGAAGAGATTATCAAGAATTGAGAAATTTGACATTGAAAGAGTTAATGGCTGAGAATTTTTTAGAATTGGTGAAAAATACTAATCTTCAGCTTCAGAAACTTAAAACTAAACAGTTTGAAAATGAATACTATCACAAACATCAAAGTGCAATTATAAATCATGACTAAGAAAGACAAGATATAAAATAAAGAAAAAGTCAAAGTGTTTACACAGGAATTACAAAACATGACAGAAGACTTCTCAGGAACAAAAATAAAAGCTGAAGAATGTAGAATAACTTCAGTATGCTGACAGCAAAGAACTACTTGTCCTGCTACTATTCAATGATAAGCGGCAGTTGTGTTAGGAAGAAAATGAGCAATTTTTATCATTGGTTCTTGCTAAGGAAAATCTAAAATGCATTCTCCAAGAATAAAGAAAAGGCTTAAAATGCAGAGAGGGAAAAGCAAATATCTGGTGAGTAGTTAAGTAAGTGAAGTGAACATTGGCTATGTATTAATGATGGTTTGTGGGGGGGGAAATTTTAAAAAAACTAAAAAATGGAACAATAAAATCAGGTATAGTGAGAAGGGTGGTAGTAGCTAAAAATATTCGGAGACTGAATTGTTTAGAAGAGGACAGTACTAGCAATTAATCTTAAATTCCCTTCATTGAAATTTAGTAGTTTCTAAACTCATGTCTCCAGCTTTAATCTCTCCAGTAACTCAAGATTAACCTATCCAACTGCATATTTGCTGATCCCGTATCTAATAAGCATCTAAAATGTTACCACCTTTCTGGTTACAGTTGAATGTTGACCGTGTGCCAGTAACTATTCTAGGTTCTGGAGATTGAATGGTTAATAAAACAAAGTCTCTTCTTCCATGGGTTTTCTTGGCAAGACACCAAAAAAGAAAAAAAAAACTATCAAGTTGTGCATGGTAAATACTATGAAATAAAATAAAGTATGATAAGGGATAGAAAATGATTTGAGAGTGTAACTACATCTGGTGATCACAGACCTCCTGGACACAGGGGAAAGAATGTTTCAGTGAGATTACAGCAGAGGGAGCAGCTTTCAGGAAACAAAAAACAATGTACAAATTAAATGTTAAAAAGAAGTCCATGCAGATCATCATAACAATAAATATAAATGGACTAAATTCACCAGTTCAAAATAGAGACTGTGAAATTGAATTTTAAACTAATTCATTTATTGTTTATGTGCTGTTTTGAAGAGGTCATGGGACATAAGAAAGGTGCAAAAGAAAAACAGAATATGATACAAGGAATTTTAATTTGAGTAGCTAGAGAAAAAATTATGAGTTAAATCCAAGAATAAAAAACAAGACATACATCATAATACTAATTACAAAAGACTAAAATAAAGAAAAACAAAACCTCCAAGCTGACAAAACCACCCCAGTATCACTATTTAAAAATATGCTGAGAATATGTAAGGTTAGGGTCAGCCAGCACATTTGAATTATTTGGAGACAGTATTTGGGGGTAAAAATTGAGATGTATATAAAAATTATGTAAGATAATTCAACATTACTGATAAGTTTTTAAATATTTTAAGCTGGATCATAGGTTCATAGGTTTGATATATTTCATAATATGTGACCATGTTAAAATAGTTCATAACAACAAAAATTTCTCCCTCAAGGCATATTACACACAACTTTCAATGCAACAGTTTTGCAACACAACGGGACCATATGAAAGCCTAGGTTAGACAATGCCTGGGAAGGGAAAAGTGAAGCTGATGAGCCACACAACTTGGTAGCATATTGACACGCCTTCTTAAGATAGGTAAGAAGATTCTTGGGCTCAGCAGAATACTCAGGTACTATAAATGAGTCACTCTCCTTGATTTTAAGACCTGTAGGAATCAGACTTAAATAAAACTGTTCCTTTGCAAGGGACTCCTTCATAAAAAGTACACGGTATAAATAAAGCAGCTGCATCAAAATCTTTCTATAAAAGGAGGGAGACAAGAGCAAGGGAGAGAGACAGGTGGTAGTACTTCCTTTCCACATTCTCCCAGTCAAAGGCGCTCCTCCTCCATCTATCTCTGTGCATGCTTTCATCACCCTCTCGTCTGCTGTGCACATCCCCAGCGGGCAGCCTCTCCAGGAAGCTGCACATTACTGTTTGTGTTACTGTCCCTTGCAGCCTCGTGTCCAGTGGATAACGGATGCTCAGTCACCATGTGGAGAGTGCCGGAAGCATGCTGTTGGTTTTGAAACCTATTATAGGCCAATCATAGAAATTGATACAAATCAGTTTCAGCTCTCTCTTTGGAACTACCCAAACAAGGAAACTGTTTACTACCACTGCATAAAGAGCTCACTTTCGTGTGCTGTGTCACAGCAGTGATTCGATAGTAAGCCAGTTCTTTCACTTTATAAACGTTTTACTTTTTAATACCTCTGTTTATGTTATTCACGTGAATGATATAAGGCAGAAATGACCCAAGGTTGAGTGGTGTCAACAGTACATTATCCTTTGTATCTTCCAGCCCCAAGGGCTGGGATTGAGCTCAGGGCCTGCCTTCCTACTGAGCTACATCCCTGCCTCTCCCTCTCCTCTTTTTGAGACAGGGTCTCCCTAACTCATTAAATTTCTAAGGACTTGAACCTGCCACCTAACTGCCTCATCCTCTCAATGTGCTGAGACCCCTATATACAGCTTATTCTTGTACACACTTATAAAGAAAATTCGTTTTCTCTTTTTTGTTCATCTCCTCCTCAGCCTTTGAAGGGATGAGTCGGGATTAGACAGAGAATTTTAGGAAACCCCAGGCATCAGTGCCAGTGCTTGATTTTCCATTGTTTATTCTCCGGGCAGGAAGCTCTGGCACTGGCAGACGCTCCAGAAGAACGCTAAGGGTACACACAGCAGCCAGGCCTCAGCAGCCTTTCGCCGCCGCCCCCCAGTGCACCCCCTGGCCCTCCTGCCAGTCCCGGGCTGCTCCCCCAGCCGCCTTCCAGGACCTGCGGAGGTTCTACACCTAGGGAGCTCAGTGCCCTGATCCCAGCCGCGAGGTGGGCTGCTAGCTGTGGCTTTCGGAACGTTTAACTCTGCTCAGGCGGTGCTACTTCACGGGGGGAACCCGGAGGCGTCCCTCAGTGCGCGCAGACTTGAGCAGGGATGAGTCTTCGCTGCCTGTCAGATGCAGCAGAGGTTAGGAGCTCTAGGCTCTGCCCACCGCCAGGAAGCAGAGTGCTGTGGATACCCAGCTGGAATCCCAGCAGAAACTAGGAGGGAGTTGGCGGCGCGGGAGGTGGCGCGCGGGAAGCGGGCGAGCCCTTTCCTGCAGTGGGGCAGTGTGCAGCGGAGCGCCGTTCAGCGTCCCTGAGCTTCGCGGCCCGGAGCGGCCCGGAGCAACAGGTAAGGCCTGAGTCAGGCGCAGGGGCGGGGGTTCTCTCCGTCCCCTTGGCTGCAGCCAGCTGGTCTCCGGGCTTTGTGACCACGCAGCTGTTGGAGGCGTCCAGGAGCGGACTTCTGTGCACCGGAAAGCCCGCCTGCGAGCTTGCGCCCCCAAATCTTCCCTACCTGGGCTGGCGCAGAGAACTGCCAGGTACGGGTCTGGAGCGCAGCCGCCAGACACGGACGGACTTGTCCTTGCAGCCTGAAAAGCTCTTGCTGGAAACTAGTGCGCTCAGAGCTCTTGTCTGGGAGCCAGGCAACCCTGGCGCTTGCTTTCCCAGGCGGGCACCCCTCCTAGCTGGCCCCGCCGCCTTGCACTGCAGGCGCCCGCGTGAGTGATGGAGCTGGCGGCAGCGAACCTCAGCGCGGGAAACGGAAGCGGACCGAACCCCCTGGCAGCCGAGCCCTGGCTGCTTTTCGGCATCGGCGTGGATAACTTTATCACGCTGGTGGTGTTTGCTTTGATTTTCGTCTTGGGCGTGCTGGGCAACAGCCTGGTGATCACAGTGCTGGCGCGCAGGAAGCCGGGGCAGCCGCGCAGCACCACCAACCTGTTCATCCTCAACCTGAGCGTGGCCGACCTGGCCTACCTGCTCTTCTGCATCCCCTTCCAGGCCACCGTGTACGCGCTGCCCACCTGGGTGCTGGGCGCCTTCGTCTGCAAGTTCACCCACTACGTCTTCACGGTATCCATGCTGGTCAGCATCTTTACTCTGGCTGCGATGTCCGTGGACCGCTACGTGGCCATCGTGCACTCGCGGCGCTCCTCCTCCCTGAGAGTGTCCCGCAACGCGCTCCTGGGCGTGGGCTTCATCTGGGCGCTTTCCATCGTCATGGCCTCGCCCGTGGCCTACTACCAGCGCCTCTTCCACAGGGAGATCAGCAACCAGACCTTCTGCTGGGAGCAGTGGCCCAACCCGAGCCACAAGAAGGCCTACGTGGTGTGCACCTTCGTCTTTGGCTACCTGCTGCCTCTTCTGCTCATCTGCTTTTGTTACGCTAAGGTGGGCACTAAGCGCGCGCAGGCTGTCTCTGGGAAGGCGGATAGGCGAGGGGGGTCCCGGGTCCCACTTCCTTTCCCCGTGTCCCTGGCTGAGTCTCCCTGCACGCTTGCCCTAGCCCTGTCCCCGAGGAGCGTTCACAGTGCTGTGTGCGATGGGATCCTCTCTACTCTACTCTCCCTCTGCTTTCTCCCTCACGATTGCTGTGGCTGGCGTAGGAAAGTTCCTTGGAGTTTGAGAGAGGCTAGGGAAAGTTCGCCATCCGCTCTGGACCTCTTGCGGAGCGGCTGCTCCTCCGCTCGCTTCCTGGGCTCCGCTGCCCTCCACGTCCCGCGGGTGCTGGGCGGTTTGCGTGCGCCCTGCGCCTGCTCCTCGAATGGCGAGGCTCGGTCTGGCTTCCAGTGGCTCTCAAATCGGACAGGCTGGCGCTCGGAAGTTAGTTCCTCGCAGCCGGGGGTGGGGGAGGCGGAGAGGGGGCTGCCCGCATAAGTTCCGGTTGAATTTGGCGTGTCGCCGGGATGGGGCCCCCTCCCAGCTCTCAGCTGGGGTCTGGAAGGTCTGAGCGCGCAGTGGGCCTTTATGACTGGGCTTTGCGGAAACAGCCTTCTGCGCTCGCGAGACAGCGCTTGGCATTTTACTTTAAACTTAAGTTTAGCTTGTTTATTTGTTTTTAAATTTTGGTACTCAGGACCCTTTGTTGCCTGCCAGACGCTGCGCCACGGAGTTATATCCCCCATCTGCGAAGTTTAACTTTCTAAACCCGAGTAGGAAAGTGCTGTTTCTCCACGGACATTTGCTGGGAGTCCCCAGAGAACTGTGGACTAAAGGGAGCGGAACCGCAGTGTTTCCTGTTCTGAAACTTTTCAAGAAAGAGCCCTGTGAACAGCGCTGAAGGGTTCAGGTGTGGCGTCCACAGGACTCACAGCCGGCCCCCTGGAGCTCCAGGACTTTCTTTCCTTGGGAGAGCCGGTCCTCATGTTGCTTTCAGAGTCTGCCTTTCTCCTTAATTACACAAGATTTGGAGTCTGTACCTAACAAAATGTCTCAGACCTCTTGAGCACAACTTGCCATATTTGAGTAGCTAAATTGCAGGATTAGTAGTCATGCCATAGATTCTCTAGAAGTTCAGGGTTCCTACACCTTTTCCTCAGGGCATTGTCACCAGCAGAAAAACCCTTCTGAGACCAAATTCTGAAGCTTTCTTAACTTCATCTCTCCCTATCTCTCATTCTCCTCCTAATAAGTTTGTGGCTACAAGTCTATATTTATTATTTTCTGTTCATACAGTATTTTCCCAGAAAAAAAATGTTTAGAATAAGCCACACTCCTCTGCCCTGTTTACATTATCTGTGCCAATTATATTTATTTTGAGTGGTACAATTTTTGGATATTATCTGAAAGAGTAGGCTGGGTTAAAATATATGCATGCATAAGGAAATACAGTCCAGGTATGAGATTTGGAAAATAACTCTATTTTAGCTATTTGAAAATAGCAGTGTAATCATCCAGTCATCTGCAAATGAAAAACTAAAGCTGCTGTACTCAGTAGTTGTGTGATATATGCATCATCTCATTAACTTGCACAATAACTCTTTGGGTGGGAGCTGTTGTCCCCACTTTATTAGTGAGGAAAAGGAGTTTTGGAAAAGTGGGACTTGTGGCCAGACTTGGATGCTAGAAAGTGATTCAAGAAGAGTCCTTCTGAGAGGACTGCTGGTGAGGGTCAGAACATGAGTCCTGTGACTACAGGGAAAAGACGACTTTCATCTTCAGGAAAATGGCATTCAGTCAGGCTATCTGTCATTTAATGGTTCATGAAAGCCACACAGGGGACAAAGTTTAAAGTAGAGTTTAACAGTTTAATGGATGCATGATCAGTTTTTTTTTTTTTAATACGGAAGTAGTTTGTTTCTAGGAACAACTGCAAAAATCTTTTGCATCTGAAGTAATAATTGAAAATTCATTTCAGAGTGGGAAATAAGCTGGGGGTAAGATATTCTGAGCTGCTACTTTATTTTACTTTACTTTTTTGGTCAGGTATTAAGTGTGTGCTATACAGTTAATGGTATGAATTTTTGAGTATTAGGTCCAGGACTGCATGTTTGTCCAAAGTCTAAGTCTGGTGACCAACACGAAGTATCCCAGATGGCCACAAAAGTCACCTGAGATTAAATGTATGGACTTTCCCTCCTTTCTTGGACAAATTTAACCAAAGAATTGTGCCCTTTGCAGTAGTGTTTTGGAGAACGGCTCTTTGCAGGTGACAGTTCCTAGGGAAATATACAGGGTGAGAGGACAAACCTCTTTGCTGGCTCAGAGCCCCTTGAAGAAGCCTCCCTCTGGGGCTGCTGATCTCTCCCCACTCCCCCTAGAATTAATTCTTGCACAGAAGCCTCCTTGGTCTAACAGCAGAGTAAACCCCTGATGTGCCCATCCATCACGTTCCTCCACGGGATGTGTCCTGCATGACCTTGGTGTGTGTTTGAGCAAGTGTCTTCCCCAGACACTTGGAAATGTCTAGAATAGTGGGGGGAAGGACACCACGCTATCATCCTTAGGAAAGCACATCCATAACCTATCATGATACCCACATTTTTCTCCTGTATATCATTATATGATTGTGTATTCATCATATGAGTTATTAGAGAGAAATGAGGCTCAGAAAAATATGATTAGGAATTGTCTGCATTGACTATTGGACAACACTCAGTATTCTTAGATGCTGGGAAGTTGCTGATTAATGATCTGATTCAGTTTGTTGATGGTAGGTATGGACCTCTTGTCCCAGTGTGAAACAGACTGTAGGTGCTCCTGTCTGATTCTTTGTACAGCCTCTCCTCTAGTCACACCTATATTCCTTGTCTTAAGTGATCATTGTCACCCTGTGCTCTTACCTATGTGGCAGGCTGCTGCCAGTCAGCTGAACAGCCATCTTGTCTTCTTGGGCAAGACCTTGCCTCTGGTCCCTGCACCTCCTTTTTAAGGTTTCCTCACTTGCAGCTGTTGAAAGACTGCTCTCTTCACTTCCCTTCCCATCCAGGGTTTGAACCTGGATTTCTTTTGGCAGTTACCCCTTATCAATGTGTTGGCTATTTAACATGTTGATAAGGGATTACTGCCAGCAAGTGAAGGCTGGGCTTATTGAGGACCTTAAGCCATTTCAGGAAGCAAGAAGTGTTTTAGTAAGGCAGAGGATCCAAAGTCAGAAATTCGTACTCTGGTGACAGAGCTGAAGCTGCATAGGGTTTGGAGAGTTGGTAAATAAATCTGTGGATCCTCAATTGCAATGACTGATTGCCCCAAAGTGCTGCTTCTAGCCAAAGAGAGGCTTCTGTAACAAAGCCAATCTGATTAAACTATTTCCATGTTGTAATGCTGGAGGGAAATAGAAAAGGCTGGAGTATCCCTCTGCTTCCCCCAGAGACTTTCCAGCAATTCACAGCCACACTAAAGCCCTGAGTCATGCAGATGCTAAAATGGCTCCAGTTGTTCTATAGAGGGTGGAGAAAAATAAGTTCTGGTGCCAGTCCTGCAGGGGTGACATCGTCAGTCAAGTCCATGTTGGAAATTCTTATACATAACCAAATCATTTCATGTCATTTCTCCTGAATATCACTCTGACAAGAGAAGCAGATGAATGGTTGCTGAACTTAATGAAGTCAGCATATCTCAAGGAGCCACCCTGACAAGGATATTGATTATAAAGCCCTGCAAAATGCTCTACGAAGCAACAGAGATGCTGAATACAAAAAAAATACGTTGTCTAAAAGCACATCACAGTGGGCAGGATATGAATAACATGACAAGAAGCTTGATGGAGAGTAATTTGCTTTATGGAGGTTTCACGTGGCAAGAGCTCATGAAAGGAACAGGAAAAGAAAATGCGCGTGCAAATGTTGGCAAGATTGGGCTCTTGACCATGCTGCAGAAATGTCTGAGCCTATTACCTTAATTTGCTCACCTGCCTTTTCCATTGGAAGACAGACTCCCTGAATGCAGAACACTAGGTTTCAATCTATATAATGTCTGATATTGTGCTTGATGTAATTGCAGACACTTAAGGCTTATGCAGAAAAGTGAGATAGGAGATAGATCATTAGCATGCAAGAAGGCCCAGGATTTCTTTAAAGGCTAGAAAACCAGACACATTTAATAGTCTATACTCTCTTACTTTTCTATCTAATGTGCATTCCCATTTTAGTGATTGTACAGTAGCAGCATTACCATTTCAACATGTCAGTAAATTTTGGTGCAAAACTGGCCATGTGTTGTATGAGGCAAACTGAGATTTCAATGGTGTATGTTTTTCAGGTTCTTAATCATTTACATAAAAAATTGAAGAATATGTCCAAGAAGTCAGAAACATCGAAGAAAAAGGTAACATTAACAAGCCAATGTTTGTGTCTGTCCGTTTTGAGAGTTTAGTTTATTTTTATTTTAAATTATCTTTATGTGTTCCCAAAACTGATAGAAATCTTGGTTCCTTGGGACAGATGTTTGCAGGCCTTATTACTGCTAAATCAGAGAGGAGTGATTGTGGGGCTTGGGGAGGTCAACCTTAGGAGGAGGTGGGAGGCAAGGAAAGTTAGTCTTTGGATTCTGTCCCTCTTGGGGAGGTATGTTCTATGTTGACCAGGGTGAGTGCAGTGGTGTTGACTATTGTAATTTGCATGGAAATATAGTTAACTTATTTCATTTTTACTGTCTCTAGTGTGATTCCAAAAGGCCTGATTTAATTCTCATTGAGAGAGTTTTGATATAATTACTCCCTACAGACCCAAGTGCCCTTCAGTGTTCTTGGCTCTTCCCCTGGGCATACACTGGCCTTGACCCAGGGATGAAGGACTGCAGGGGAACCAACCACTTTTAATCCTCTTTGTCATCCAATGACACCTGACCTATGCAGGCTCCCCTGAGTAGTGCTAAAGCACCCAACTTTCTAATATCGTTACCTTGTATGAGAAAAAACTGACCTACCCAGATTAATTTAACTCATAATCAGATAATAGCTATATAATTTCTGATTTTAGAGAGTGGAAGGAAACTATTAGATAATCTGGTGAGGGAAGAAAAGATTATAAACAAGGTTTTAACCATAAACATTACTAACACCTTAAAATACCTTGTTTTTCCTTCTAAATACTTATTATGATCAATGACATGTCAATTGCAGAAGTTATAATTTAATCACATTTACTCTAAAAAATCCACTCAAATAAGAGATAGCTCTTCCTGACTTCCCTATTTGTAAATAGTAATGTGGCTAAAATTTGCCTCTTTCTGGAGTGGATAACCAAGGGCAGAAAATTGATTAGAAAGCACATCTTAAGTCCCGAGGCCCCTCTTCAGAAGAGCTGTTGAAATATGTAAATGGAGTAAAGGCCCAAAGCTGGTTTCCTCCTGTTTTCAGTGAGGCACTCTTACTCTGCAGCTTTTAAATTGTTTTTGTCTGTTAGCCTTTTGAATCACACTTCTCATCTCCGAAAAAAATTAAGAAATGATTCATTAAAACAATTAAGAATTGTTTCTTATTTCCCCTTGGGTAGTTATTTACAGAGTGCTTACCCTGTGCAGGACTGAGCCGGCCTAAGGGATTCTAAGAGGAATGGGTACATTGGGAAGCCAACACTGTAGTGGAAGAGAAGTATCTAAATCCCAATGCTAAACATTTCAAGAAGCAGGGGAGGCAAAGGCTGATTTCCTCTGGAAAGCAGCAGGCTCACTGGATTTAACAAGAAGGACAGTAGGCCTGGGGATTTAGCTCAGCAGCTTAAGTGCCTGCCTGGCAAGTGCAAGATCATTTTTGATCTTGATCCTTGGTACCAAAAAAAAAAAAAAAAAAAAAAAGTCAAACAGAGAAGACTTTGCTGAGTGTTTATATTTGATTTAAAAAGGATTTTATGGTTACTGAAAGAATGAAATAAGATATTCTAAAAATATTAGATGGATTGCATTTGTGTCTATGGTTAGGTTGTATTAGTGGTTAGGTTTTAGGTGTCTTTGTTATGGTTTTATTCTCTATATTTGAAAAAGTGTTGCAGAGAAACCGTAGTTTCTAGAGAAAAGCAAAATGGTTGAAAGAAAGGAAATAAGCCTTATGAGCAATGATTAGAAAAGTTCTGTTTTATTTTCGAGCAAAAAAGTAAATTTAGTGGTTTAACAATTGCTTTGAATATGTGCATATATGTGTGAAATACATATTTATATAAAAATATCTTGTTCATTTTTACTTAGTGGAAAAAAGGTACTAGCATTTGACAGAGAAAATTTATCTGATTTTCTCATAGTCTATGACTCTTATTAGCTACTCAACAGATGTCAGATTTCTTTTGATATATTTAATTGCCTTTTGGTTTACATAAGACAAATGTGGTGGTGGTGGTGGTAAGGCATGGGTGTGTCTAGGAGAGAGATAAGAGAGAGGTGCAGGGGCGGGGTATGAAGAGTGAGGGGGAAGAGAGAAAAGAGGTAGTAAAGAGAAAGGAGAGGAGGCAAAGGAGCAAGGAGAGTGAATCAGAGATGGAAAAAGATGTGGAGAGGAAAGCAGAGCAGACAGCCAGGTCCTGTGACATTGTGACAGGGCCCCCAGATCTTAGTGCCGCCCATGGACCCAAAGTCTGATGGCTAGTGGGTCGGTGCCCCATGGGCTTGGGTTGAGAATGGGGCAGTGGGATATAAATTTTGATAGATAATAGCCTGATAGGATATAGATTTTGATAGTTTGCTCTTATCTATTCTGTTTCTTGGCCTCCTTCTCCAGGGCTGAGTGGACTTTCCTTTCTCTGTACTGTCACCATCTGTTTAGACCACCATAACAAAATAACACATACTGAGTGGCTCATAAAACAATCAAAATTTATTTCCCAGGGTTCTGGAGGCTGCAATTCCAGCTGCAAGTGCCGGAAGATTCGAGATCTATTTCCCGGCTCCTGGACGCTGTTTCTCTCTGCATTCTTACAGAGACACTAATCTCATTCCTGAGGGTTCTAAGCCATGACCTAATCACCTTCCAATGGCCCCATCTCTTAATATCATCATCATGAAGATTAGGTGTTAATGCCTGATTTGGGGGGGTGAACACTGTCATTTATACCATGTCATCATCAAGTGAGATTTATGAATCATAGGAACTGGCGAGCTCAGCCTTCCATGATTAACACACTGGACAGTGATTCTTGTTTGGAGGAAAATGCAAAAGTGGACATGATTTCTAATGCAGAAATAATAGTATAGAGCCTTAGAACTGATTAAATGTTTTGCTTGAAGCTTTACTAGACACAAAGCAGTCTTTGTTTCTGGCAGGAAGATCATGGGCTACTGAAACAAACCCTTGGGTAATGCATAGAGGACTTCAGATCAGGATGGGCAGGGAGTTGGAGGACGCCTCAAGGAGATGCTTCAGACCAAAGACTGTCTGGAGTCCTTACAATGACTCACATTAGTAAACATCACATTGTGTCCCTGGTGTAAAAAATAATAAAAACTGAATGAGACCCAAAATGTAAAATAGATATTGAGATAATGAAAGGGAAGGAAAGTGCTCTAAATGATATAACTATATGTATGTTCAAGTGTGTAAGGTAGATAACCATGCTAAGTTTTTGTTGGATCATTGAACAGAATGGTTTGCACTATCATTGTTTGAATGTCTGTCCACTTCTTATGCTTTGATTTAGTAACTTGAACAACTGTTTCTAAGATGACAATATATAATTTATCAACTAGTGATTTCTTAGTATTATTTTTTTTGAAATTCTGTATTGTTTCTACCTTTTTTTGTTTTTTTTCCTCTAAATTAAAAATTTTTTTAAAAAGTCTTGATATATGAATTGGGTTCTTTGTTCTTTGCCTGGATGCTTTTTTGTTGTT
The DNA here is from genome assembly GCA_004027455.1 of Hydrochoerus hydrochaeris. NCBI lineage: Eukaryota > Metazoa > Chordata > Mammalia > Rodentia > Hydrochaeridae > Hydrochoerus > Hydrochoerus hydrochaeris. The sequence goes on along the minus strand of PVLA01003870.1, from coordinate 120,569 downwards.
GTTAGTCTTTGCTTTCTGTTTCTCTGATTTGAAGTAGTTCTATAGCTTTTTGGTTGTCATTTATACGAATTGTTCAGTGCTTTTTGTCATTCTCATCTTTTAGTCACCCTTTTATTGTCAATTTTCACTAGGCACACTGTGAGCAAGACTCTTTGAAGAAAGGACAGATGTCTCAAATGGCTTGAAAGAGAGCATCCTGTGAACAGGAGAGAGTCTAATATTTTTTAGAAAGTCTCAGTTTAAGGAACAAAAAGAAACCATGGTAATAAAGAATCTAGCCTCAAGTGTAGTGAATATTAGTATGTAACTCTGATGATTGCTTCCCTCTATCAGCAGGTATTATTGGGATTCTGTGCTTTAAATAGACTCATGAGGTTAGTGGTTCATACTCCGCCTATACCTCCAGTTCCTGTACAGGCAAATAATCCTGTAAGAAATGAAAACAAGTCAACCTCATTTTCACACAAGGGAGTCTCTGTGTTATGTTCCCATCTCAGAAGGAAAGAAAGGAAGCAGATTTTTTTGCTTCTTTTGATGAGGGGCTGCTTTAGCCTTGGAAGTTGTTGATATTGAACAAAACATCTTTTTGAGTCTCCTTAACTTGAGGTGGGTAAAGTAATTTCGAGTTTGTTGTGGATTTTGTGTTATTTGTGAATGATTCTCCAAAAACCCTCTCAAACTTATTAAAAAGGCAGGCTCCCAGGTAAATATTCAATAGCTACCGCCCAATGAGTCAGCAAAGGGACAAGGCCCAGAGCTCTGCACTGGGTAGTGACAGGCGAACTGACATCCCAGTGGCCCAGGGCTAGGATTAGTGTGCATTCCGACCACATCTTTAACTTTAGCTTGGACATTCTAGACATACTATGTTTTAAGTTGGACATGGTGGAATGGTGAATCAAGAAGGCTGGTTTCCTGCAAGCATGGAACTTCTTCCTGCTCTGTCCCTCATCTTCTCAGTTCTGCCAGCATCTCCTACATGGGAAGAAAGAAGATCAAAATCATTTGCTATTTCCAGCTGTACACACATTTGGCTTCCGATGCTGATGTGTCTGAGTCAGCCTCAGCCCAAGAACTGTGTCCAGGTGCTGATTTGTAAGTCAGGGAAGATAACATGAAACTCTGGTGGACTGAGACCTTGGGTGAGAAGTGTAGAGGACAGGAAACATTGAGATTTTTAGTTGGGAGCAAAGTTGGTCCTGACAAGCTCTCTATTAAACTCTTAGGAATGATTTTAGATAAATGATAGTTTGGATAAGTACCCATTTATTATTGTATTCCAGTATTCATATTATAAATTGTAATCTAGTCACATTTCAAAGCTACTAGTAGACCAGGAAAAAGAAAACGATTCTTTCCCACATTTTTTGTCCAAATATTCAATGAACTTTAAACACGTAGAGGAACAAACACTGCCATAGAATATATTCCATCCTTAGGGCAGATAGCTATTCATTTGCCCTATGGGATTTGATAAGATACGGATCTTATCAACCAGCTGCTGAGGTCAGAGCACATATTTGGTACACATTTCCTAAAAGAAATGGTAATATCATCTGGATGACTATTTTGTGAAATGGAGATCAGGTCTCATTGTCTTCAAAAGAAAAGGGGAGTTTTTCTTTCTTATTAGTAGGCATAATCATATCTAAATTGTTTGATTAAATCATCTGAGAATGGCATTTCTCACACACTAATGGATAAATGGATCAGTGGCAAACACTCCCTTAAGGTGAGCAAATTACCTGTTTTGTGTGTCATGCACTGAGCAGTTTAAAACATAAGCTTTTACTCTGTAACACCTGTCCATAGATTTTTTACACCTTAGTTGTTTCAGTGCTTACATGGATAAGGTATAGTCTGGGAATCATTTCCTTATTTTTTCTTCTTCACAAATGAGGTTCAAGCCAGTGTGTGACCCAGATCTGCTCTCAGTTCTGTGGTCTTGCACAGCCCATGGTGCCCATTGAGCTTAGCTCTCATATCCTGCCACTCCTGAATTCTGGCACATGCTTGACCTGTAATCCAATCTCTTTCTTCACAATTTCTGCATGAACTCTGGATGTAGCTTCCTGGCTTCCGACCTACAGTTTTGATAAGTATCCACTAGGGTCTTAACAACCAGCATCAATCTCAAAATGGTTAGTATCTCACACAATTAAATCCCCCACATCATTTTTGCTAAGAGTAGGATCCTCACTCATGAAAAGTAGCAAGAAAACCCTCATACCATTCAGAAATGTGCTCCTTGAGGCAGTGTGGAGTTGTGATCTTTCTCTGCCTCATGGCAATCCTGCAGAACATGAGGTCTTTGTGTTTTACGTGGAAGGATGTGTCTTAACAGTGTTTTTCTAAATTTTTGGTATTGGTGATTGAATTTAGAACCTCCACACTGAGCTACATCCCCAGCCACCCTCCTTACTTTTTATTTTATTTTATTTTTTTATTTTGAGATATGTTCTTGCTAAGTTGCCAGATTTCCCAGTCTGAGCTCAAACTTGCAATCCTCCTGCCTCAGCAGTCCAGAATTCTGGGATTATAGGTGTGTGCCACCATGCCCAGCTTTAACAGAAGTCATGTTCCTGTGTTTTATTCTTCCATCAGTGTGAAGTTATGAGAAAAATAAGTCTCCATGTGTTTTCATCTTTTTCTTTCTTTCAATATCTGCTAACTTTCCTTCCTGTTCATATATTTTAGACAGATTGCAGAAGCGAACACAGACTGGCAGCCATCAGTCAGGTCAAGCTGTGGTGCGTGTCAGTGCCTGTGAATGCCAGGCAGAGGTACTCACAGCTTTTAGGTCTGTAAAGCAGGCAGTGTTAAAGCACAGTTTACACTATGTCTAAGGGAAAGCAGGAGATCACTTGACTTCCAGGCCTGGGACAAGGGGCTTTATGTATGTGTCTCCGAAGCCCTAATGCTCCTTGTTCTGCAGAGTGAGCAGTGGCGTGATGTGGTCACACCTAGGAGAAGCCGAGAGCATCTTTATTTGATTAAGTTGGAGAAGTGACACAAATATTGCCTTATGAAGATCTTGCCCCTGAGATGCTTTGCTTGAAAAGGAGCCCTGGGTGGCAGGGAGGGATATATGGCTGATAGTACCCAGATAGATTTGTGAGCCTCTCTGTCTGAATCACCCAGCTTTTGTGCACATGGATTTGGGAGCATACAGGACCTGGCCTTCAGCTCTGCCTTTGGATTTTACTGTGGGGAATGATGCAGCTGTCTTAATTCTTCTGAGTCTCAGTTTCTCTGTTTACAACCCACACGTTCTCCTAGGGCTTACTTCACAGGGCTACAGAGGGGACTCAGTAATACACTGCATGTACCAGTTCTCAGCTAGTGTTGGTTTCCAGGCTGACTGCATGGATTCTGCCAGCAAGGCCCAACATGGTTCTGGAGCTGCACCTCTTTAGGGAAGGAGCCCACTGGTTGCTCTGTATTTTATAGTTCAAAAATATTAAACTCCTTTAATGAAGGCATTTAAATAAGATATACTAGTGCTATTGTTTGAATCCATAGAGATGGTTTTCAGTAATCACCTGTATCTATCTAGCTGTTGCCTTTCAACAAGTACTAGACAAGGAAGTGCTTCAGAGGCTCAGGCCCAGTCCTTGGGTTTGTGGTCAGCTGGGATGCACATTCACCTTGACAACACACAGGGCGTGAGCAAAACGGCTCATATCCTCTTGTATGGAGGTTGTTAAACAGGAACAGCTTCTTCCTAGCTCAGTAGGAACTGCAAAGGGAACAGCAGGCTCCTGCCTCAGATTTCCAAGTACTTCTGATTCAGGAGCAGTATAGGAAGGGTTAAAATAAAAGGCAGCAAGAAAATGGGCAGAGTGGTCAACAGACTATGAGTGGAATGCCTCAGGGCATCAATTAATGTGACCTTTAATTTACTGAAGTTTAATGAGGAGAAATAAGCATCTTCACATTTGTCCAAGAACTATAGGGAGCAGAGTTCAATGCATGTCTGAGCTACCACATCAGTGATGCAGTTTGGTGTGTGCATCCTAGAACAGTTTTGCTGGTTTAAAAGTTAAGGGCTTGAGCATTTGTACCTTTCTATTCCCATGATCTAGAGCATTGGTAGCAAATCCAGGGCACTTGTGTTGTTTTTCTTTTAAGGCAAAAGACATTAATGGGTGAGTTTTTTTTTTCTTTTCTAAACTGAAACTTCAGTATTCAGTTCTAATTGCAACATTGGAAGTTTTTGATAAGTAAGTGGGTTTTGGGTTGCAGTTTGGGCACTTGTCTCTAAAAGGTTCCCCATCACTGATCTATAGCATGCTTCCTAAGACCCACGTGCCCTTCAAACACATCCAAAATCATTACCATGGAAGCTAATAGTGAATCTTGAAGAACTTTTACAAACAGAAATATTAACATGAAGTGAAAGCACCTAGAGTAATTTAGTATCTTTTGATTGGTCCTGTGGAAAAAAATATGAAATTAATTTAGAGTGGGCTTAGCATGCTGGATTCTTTTGCTGCTGCAGCCTGTGCATTTCCTTTTCTTCCTCTTCACCCCTGCTTTTTCTCCTCCTTCTCTTTCCCTCCTCCTCCAGACAGCGCAGACGGTCCTGGTGGTGGTCGTGGTGTTCGGGATATCCTGGCTGCCCCACCACATCATCCATCTGTGGGCTGAGTTCGGGGCCTTCCCGCTGACCCCGGCTTCCTTCTTCTTCAGGATCACCGCCCACTGCCTGGCCTACAGCAATTCCTCGGTGAATCCTATCATATATGCATTTCTCTCCGAAAATTTCAGGAAGGCATATAAGCAAGTGTTCAAGTGCCACATTCAAAATGAATCACCTCTCAACGAAAACAAAGAAAGCAAAAGTCGAATAGATACCCCACCATCAACCAACTGTACTCACGTGTGAAGTAGATAGGCAGGGTTTACCTGTTGCATTCCCACGCCCGTGGCTCATAAGAGAAAATGCAGTGCACTACTGAGCCACGTTGTAACTTGCTATCCCAATAGCACTTCCCATTATTTAGTTACATTCCATTTGTGTTACAGGAATTGTGGTCCTTTTAGGACATTCCTAGGTCCGTGAAGATTATTGTTCAGTTTTATTTTATTTTACTCCTTAATTATAAATAAGACAAAAAAGAAAAAATGCTGTATAATTTTATCTCTTGAGGAGTGAAAGCTTAATGGACTTTTATCGATATGTTCTTATATAGAATGAAGAACAACCACTTAAATATGGTGAGGAATATTTGCAGAGTACTTTTTTTTTTTCCTGGTACTGGAAATCAAACTCATGACCTGGTGATTGCCAGGCAGGAACTGTACTTTTGAGCTATATCCCCAGCCCCATGCAGCCCAATGTACATTCTGAAGCAGATTTATCTAGAAAAAATTTGTGCTTTAATTCCTCAATGTTAGGAGAAGAGGCAATATTATAAGCTGAGTTTTAAAATACTATCATTAACACAGAGTGTTGGATTTTCTTCCTTATTTATGTGGAGAGTCATCTTCTAAGTGGGAGACTTTCTGACATCTGTGTACATGGGTCTCCACTTCCACTTGCAAAGAGCATGCAGAGCTTTGGAAGCCACACAGTGTCTGTCTGCAACCTCTAGACTCACCCAGTTCAACTCAGGAGGTCAGCACAGGATCATGGCAGTGACTCTGTCCATTAAAAACTCCCCTGAAGGCGGACTTTTAGAGGTAACTAAGTGAAGCCAGGGAAACCCTTAAGAATAACTGCTGTGACCATAGAAGCTGCAGATGAGTTTCTGAGAAGAAAACTGGGTATCTTAGGTAGGCATCTAGCCCAGGTATGAGCTATGTGCCTTGTATGGAACCAACCATATGGAGAGTTTAAAAAAGCCATGATGGTGATATGTGTGCACAGACATTTCTATGGAGCCGAAGATGGGCTGTCTGGAAGTCAGGTGTGTAACAGTTAAGCCATATGGATAAAGCCTGCTAAATGGTTGATCTCTTGTGAAAGAATATACTTAAGAATATGCTATCTTGTACAACTAATTAAATTTGTAGTAAATGTTTCAATGCATGTGTTTCCCAAATATTTCCTCTGGTAATGTTTGTTTTGGATTAAATGATCACTGTTTGAGTTGTAAATGTAATTTTCATATTTATGTTTACAATGAAAAAATGGTATGGAAATGTTAAATTACCCTATATTAGGAGAGTTATTTTCAGACTGTAAGGCTAAGATATTTTAGGAGGAGTCTAAAGCAAGGACTTTTTGTATAGAAAGAATTTGTGTAATGTGTGCTACTATCAGATCAGGATTCCATATAAAATGCCAAAATTCAGTTAAAATATTCAGTGACATGTGACATGTTAACTTTTCTGCCAAATTTTAGTTAAAATATTCAGTGTAAACCTGTGGTATGGTAACTTTTCTGGCTCATCCATTTCTTTTCACTAACCATACCCATGTGAACAGTGTACATATTTGTATACATAAGGCTCTCGGCAGAATAGGAGAAAATTGCTAGAACAATCAGAAATCATGATTTTTCATGTTTGTTCCTTGGGGATGAGGCACTGAATGGGTGTGTGAGAGTATTTTAAAGAACATTCTAAGTCCTTTGCATGGAAATATTTGGCACTTTATGGAAATACAGGAGCAGAAATATTGTGTCCTGAGATTTGTGGGATTTGAAGCCACCATGCAGAGGCTGGAGCAGTTACTCTGTGTTTGAATTCATGGTGTGCAGAAGTCTGCCTCCTGGCTGCCATTGGACTTGCACATACAAGCAGGATGACTGTATTTCTGTGTTGTCTCTGTTTCATAGTTGCATAAATGGAAGCATTAGAAATGCAGAGAGTAATGCTACCCTTTTCTAGTAGGCAGGCTGAAATCTGCCCCGGCATGCTGCAATGTTTAAATAGCCTTATTTCTGCCTGGATGCTTCTGGGCTGGGAGAGACTAGAGGCACAGCACCAAAGTGACTCGTGGCACTAGCAAACTCCCAAGTTTGCTAAACACAGATGCAAATTCCTATATTTTATAGTTACATAGGACTTTATTCCTGTGTTGCTGTGCCAAGTTCTGTTTAGTGTTAGGTTGAGTCTACTTCTGAAACCAGTTTTGATATTAACAGTAGGTTATTTTCTGCATTGTTCTAAACCTATGTGAAATGTTCTGAATGGAATGTACTAGAGACACTATGCCACACCCCTTCCCCAGAGAAGTGCAAGTGAAGCATTTGTCAGGTTTCTGCTTCCAAGGTGGAATTTTTCCTGATATATAGTTCGCCATGTCCAGCTTGAAAGCACTATCCCTTGCATGACTGAGTGAAGAGACTTCCCAGAGACATGCCTTTTCTTCTAGCAGCCAGGCTGAAGGAGAAAAGTTGTGTGTGCCTTTGAAATCAGGGTGCTGGAGGAGAACCAGGATTTTTAGTGTGCATCAAAGAAAATTGATGCTGTCTCTTCAGATTTGGCTGCTTTGGTTCCCCAAGGCAGCTGTTATTTTTTTTCTAGGATTTCTGCTTCATACTGGGAGATGGGCTTGGAAATACTTAAATAGCTGATGCTCACTGTTCCCCATGTGCAAGCATGGAGTCCAGTTCCCCATCGATGAATACTGTGACATGATTGGAAACACTTCCCATTCTGCTTTCCCAGGAGACATCTCAATAGATTCATGCTCTGCTATTTTGGTCATATATGTGCCCTAGAATGTGGGACACTGAGGCAATTTTCTGGATGTTTTTAGAAAACTTTGCTTTTAACTAATGTGTTCTGTTTTACACATTGAGGGTAGTTGAATCATTTCCTGGGCCCTGAGGCCCTGATCTTTTGTGTATCTTTTTATTATAACTTACTTCTCTCCAGAATTCCTCCCTTTAATGAATACCATAGTTAAATTCTTCCCTTGGCCCAGATACAATGAATTAGAGCAGAAAAGAGAGAGGCTGGCTGAATTCTGTGAGTCATGCACAGCCCTGGACTTCTTGTGACTCAGTTTTTAATCCTGATGTTGCAAATTACTGTCTTTTCTCAGCTCTCTCAGTATCTCTGAGACTATGCCGTGAATAATTCCACTCTATTAACTGGAACCCAAGATCAGGCTGCTTCTGTGCAGGAGAGGACAACTTAACCTAAGTGTCTGCTCCCTTTCTAAATGTGGCCATGGATACAAGTTTTAGAGGCTTGTGGTGAAGCAATGTTACTTTGGGTATAATAACGCACTGAACAGCTTCGTCGTGCTCTTGTTTCAAAAGCTTTATTAAATACATGTATATAAGTTACATAATCAAGCTAATGGGGCTAAAGCACCGACCAGGCTACTTCCTTGGAAAACTTAGCATTTAAAATGTAAATTTTTATCTATAGTGATTGCAAATATTTCCCGTAGTGAATGTACATTGTAAGTAGCTATTCATTAAAGAGAATCACAGTCTTGTTGGCCATTAAGAATGTTGCTTGTTAAGTCTTTCTCAATTAGATATTAATGGTGTTTAGTTAATGACATTTATTTTATGACTATATAGAATAAGAGTACATGCCTAAAGTTCTCACAGTTACTTGTTGAGTTGAAAATATTATACAGTGGTAATTTACCCAGTTTTAATTTACAGCATATATGAATGTTTTCTCTTTCAGAAGTGGAAAATTCGAACCTGAAGAACAATTTAAAATGCTTCAGACTTTTTTTCTGATATCCCTGTGATTGAATCCAGTGTGTTCCATCACTGAACTATATCCCTAGCCCTTTTCTGTGTTTTAGTTTGAGACAAAAACCTTGCTCTGTTGCCTAGACTGGCCTTGTATTTGTGATCCTCTTGCTTCAGCCCCCAGAGTAACTGGGAATGCGGGGGTGGGCTAGTGCACCTGGTTGCTTCCATCATATTTGGTGAGGCCTATTTCTAGTAAGACTAGCAAATCTAATACTGTGTGTTGTAATGTATTAGTTAGGATGTTTCTCTAGTTGCTCAAAGAGTATCTCTTATGCTGGGTTGGAGTTCCTCAGTGTGGAAGTTCAGCTGCCATCACAGGATTCTCTGTGAGATCTGTAGAGGATGAGCAGGCTCTGGGCACTTGCTTCCCTGCAGGACCCTGTGCAGCTCCCGAGCATTCATGTGCTTCCACGAGCACTGTCACATGATTCTCAGGTTCCACTCTGCAGGGATGGTGAAGGCCATACCCATGTGTGCTGAGAGCAGCCCGGTGACGTCTGAGTGTTCTAGCTTGTGTAGATGGTGTGCATAACTTCAGCCAAAATGTCTCTGTCTCTGCTTCAGCATTGACTTCATTTGACATAGTGAGACCACTATGTAAGGAACTAATAATGTAACTCAAGGTTTTGATGTCCCCTTTGGGGTGAAAACCTTTGCCTTTTTGCTGGAGAATAAATTTCTGGGCATCTCAAGGTACATTGTGGAGTTCCAAAGTTTTGGTTGTTAGAGAACTCAAGGAGAAAAGATAACTGAAGTGAATTGAAACTGGGCTCCACTACTTAATTCTTTGAACTCTGAGGGAGAAGCATCTCCCAAATAATCTCCAAAGTAATGTGACTTAGTGCTCTTTGACTTTGCTATGGAACGCTACATTATTGTGTTTCAACACATTGTAAATTGATTATTAAAACTGGACTACTAATGTGCCATCATTCTAAGGCTCTTTTTGTATTCTTCAGTGGGCTTGTTTTGGGCAGTCAAGCTGAAAGTCACATAACGGGCAGCCCTAGGGCTGGGGCTGAGGAAGGGTGGCCTCCCCCCAACTGGAGTGTCAGGCAGTACTTTTTCAGAGCCCTAGGAGGCAGGTGTGGGTAGAGGCAGGCTCTGCAGGGCACTTCTGTTTGGTGTGGCTTGCATACTGATGTGACCCACAAGGGAAGAGTTTTTCTAGTAACTGGACTGAGTGGCAGCCAGAGGACTTCTGAAGGATGCCAAAGATAGAACTTAAGGCCTTCAGAATACCATGGGCTTATGTCAAGTAAGAAATGGATCAGCAAATTGGTTAGGAAATCAGAGAACTTTGTTTTACATGGGCTTGAGGGCCTGCTTCTTGGACCCTAGGACTTGGGCATTGACTGCAGAGGGAGCATGGGAACTGGATGGATGGAAGCAGCCTTCAGGTTTCTGTTCTTTGATCCAGCTGGATGATTTCTGCTTCAGGGGCTTTTGTGTATCTATGGAATATCCACTGGAAACCAGTTACAGAACAGTTCTTCCAAGTAATGCATCATCCTTCAGTGGTGTTGAATTTTTTTGGTTGCTTTTTCATGAACTGTTTCTTATACATCATCTTTTATTATTCTCCCCTGCTCCTTTCTTACAATGAGTCACACTTCTATGCTTAGGGATTCCAGTTTCTGTAGGTGTCAAGTTCACAAGAGGCTTGATTCACACCTACCCCATACTCTCATTATTTTGTCTGGATTTAGGGTTCAGCCTGGCTGTCTTATTAGTATTTAAGAAACAGCAAAGTGTGAGAAATACAAGCTTTAGGAGCAAATTGTTTCTAAATCAGGTCACAGGTGGTCACTGTCTTCAGAGCCACATGGCAGGACTGTCAATCCTGGCATGACCATTGTGAGGGCCTTCATTGTGAAGGGTGCTGGGCCTGGTGGATGCCACATCCCTGAGTACTTGTTTCCTGCAGAATGTTGTGCATGTATCATTACTTTTGAAGTGGCAGGATGCAGTGGTCCAGGTTTGTCAGCAGGTGGAGGAGTCTCCACTCCAGAATCAGGCTCTGGTCACAGCAAGCTCTCCTGGGACTGCTCCACTGAGTAGTACCCAAACTTTATCCTTACTGAGGAGACTTGGGCAGGTGTGAACTAAGTTTCCATCATCCAGAGCTGGAATTTTTTCTAGCTCATCAAGTGAGGGTGAGTGTAGGTAGGTCTGGGGCCACCTGACAACCATGGGAGAACACTCAGGATCAGAATGCAGAACGAATGGCCTGGCTGATGAATCTGGCAATGTAGATGCTGCTGGTTAAACAAAATTGTCATTTAGAAACAGCAAAAAGCCTAGAAGGGAGAAACAGGAAGAGGGTTTGGTTTCTAGCGGAATCAGATACGGGAGCACACTACCAGGGCCACCCAGCTTTGACTATTAGAAAGAGTTTGGGATGCTGAAAGCGGGTGATTTTCATTTGCAGAGAATGTTGCTGGCTTGTTGATGAAGCTAATGAGGTTGAATTCAATGTTCAGGCACAGAATCAGGGAGAAAAAGAGTTAAACACCATCTTTAAGTATTCATGCTTCAGCTCCTCACAGCCTGCTAGGCTGCAGAAGGAATTTTACCTAGCAGGCATAGATTGGAGTAAGTAGGGTGCAGGATTTGTGGTATTTTCCAAAGAGAGCTAATGTTGATGAAGAGTCAAGCTCAAAAATTCTCCTGAAATAAAATCAGTTTATAATTCAGTCATATTCACAAACCAGAAATGAATGTTTTATTTTCCATATTTTGGTTTTCTAGAGTGATGTTTTACTGTTCATGTATCACAGAAGGTTGTATGACAAGAGGGGTAGAAATCCAAAGTTTCTATGAATTCTGCTGAACAGCTGTAAATTTCTCAGTTTCTACCTGCCCCATCAAGGACAGTTATGGTATGGCAGGGTGGACCTGAGGATACCGTATGATCTAAATTCTGTTGGAAATTTGTTCTCAAGATCTCTGTCTTTTGTATCCTCCTCTGTGGAGAAAAAAATCTGGAAATGATAAATAAATCCTAAACCAACTGCCTTTGAATATGCTGGGGGTTTTACAATAGTCCCAGGCTCTGCCTTCTCCTTAGAATAGAGTTTGTCAAACCTTACTGAACATCAGAATCACTAAAAAGGCTGGTTAGCACAGGCTTCTGGTGAACCCTCAGGCTTTGTGTCACAGCAGCTTGGAGCAAGTCCCCTGAATGTGCATAGCTAGCTTGCTCTTTGGTTATGTTCACTGCCGGTCCAGATGCCACATGTAGAGAAACAACAGCTGAATAATTGACTGGAAAGTGAAGGTGAAGGCATGGTGTGTGTGTGTGTGTGTGTTGTTTTAAAGCCCATACTTGCACTTCCAGAGTTGAAGACTGTTCAGGTTGACAAGATGGACTTTTAAAAGTGTCAACTTCTATGGTTTTATGAGGGAAAAAAGTTTACATAGGATTTCAATTACTTAGATTTTTATAATTTGTATTGATCAGATTCATGCTATCTGTTCAATTATTACATCACCTTAGCTACAAAAATCTAGCTTTTCAAGAGCATGAAGGTGTTTGCTAACTTACCTATAGTCATTTTAGAATTATCATAATGTTTCCTCAAAAGAATAAAACAGCTTGGAGGAAAAAGCACCTATGCATTCCCTTTGTTCCCCCAAAACACAAAATTTTAAAATAGTATTCAAAATTGTTTTGTGTGAATTTGGAAGGATCAGTGTTTTAAGTCAATGTTTACATTAAATGTATGCATCCTTCTATGTGGCTGTTAATTTCTGTCTACATTACTATCTCCAAAAGATAAAGCTAACATGTCATATTCTTAATAAAGTAAGCAGTAAAACTAAGGAGTAAAAACCTGCATATACTGTATTTTGATTTTACTGCTGTAACTGTTTAAATGCTGCTCTATAAAATATTGCTGGATTTGAATCTTTTGTCACCTGATGCTGCTACAGTCATTCCCTAAATAGTTGGTAGTACACTTTATCTCATCTTGTGTAGCTTCAACATGAATAAAAGTGAGTTTACAGAGTTGAAAGCTTAAAATTAAGAGTTTATGTTGTTCCATTTAATACCAAAGGTAGTCATTCTGAATCACCCTGCCTGTCTCTGTGTTCTGCTGCATGAAATCTGGCTGAACTTTGTTATTTGAACCAATTTTTCTTTAGTGGAAAATAAAAATTGTTCTTCAAAATGTTCTAATTGAAGTGTGTACTTTGTTTTCCAAGAAGATTTGAATTTGTGTTGTTTTGTAAAACATTTCTGTAATTATAGGAACACAATTCCAAGTCATTCATTAAATTAATTTTATCATTATCAAATGCTATCATGGAAAATATGATGAATCAAGTTCAAGGATAATTGACACCCATGTCTATAAATTTTTAAAATTTTTCTCTATTTTAAAAAACAGTAATCTTTTTGTTGTAGAAATGAAAAAAGTTACTACAAATATTTTGAAGAAGAAACTAAACATCCATCCAAAATTCATTACTAAGAAATCATTACCATCTTCTGAATATCTCCTTAGATACATCTCCACTGAACAAGAATGGAACACAAGCTGGAAAGACAAGTGGAGGAATGCAGAAGAGGTTTTATACTACTATGAATATTACTTAAAAGTATTAACTTTAATTTCACTTGAGCTTGACAAAAAGTGGAGTGAGATGGGATAAACTGTTAGGCTTTAAACAGTTAGTAACCATACATTTAAAAGAAAATATGAATAAAGTTCCTTTTTTTCTAAAGGACTTCTTTTCCTACATTTATTTTGTTATTTATATAGTAATTTTTCACTTCATACAAAATTGTCTTTCACAAACCACAATCATGTGTATTGCTTACTAGTAAATTTTATTTTGTTTTGACATTTTGAGATATCATCTCTCTTGGGCACCTTTGATGCATTTTAATGCACTTTGGATCACAGTATTTACACCATGTTAAATCCTACTTGTTGATTCACTGTATTTCAGGATATTAATTATGCAAGTGTTTTAAAAAAATTAAACATAATTTAAAAATTTATGGGTAGCAATGTTATGTTTTACCATATAACTACATGTATAATGAATAGAATTGGTAATAGGCATACCCATCAGATCAAATATTTGTCATTTCTTTGCAGTGAAGTATCTAAAAACTAGCTCTTCGAAACGTATGGTACATTAACATCACCTATAGTCACCTGGTACGTGTGAAATGGGACAATAACGTTTCTCACTTCTAGCAAGCTATGACTTTGTAATTGTTGACTACATTCTCTTCATTTTCCTTTCCTCTTTTCTCTCCCCAGTGTCTGGTAGCTATTATTTTCCCTTAACTTCTATAAAATGAGCTTTTTCAGATTGCACATGAGTGAGCTCATGCAATGCTTTTGTACCTGCTTTATTTCGGTTAATGTCTCCTAGCATCATCTATGCTGTGGTAAATGACCAGACTTTATCTTTTTTATGGCTGATGTGTACTCCGTTGTGTATATGTAGCACATTTTCTTTATCACTTTTATGTATTGATGATAACTTAGGGCAATTCTATACCTGGGCTCTTGTGAACAGTGGTATAATGAATATGGAAGTATAGATGTCTCCTGAACACACCAATTTCATTTGCTTTATATATAAACAGGAGTGGGGTTGCAATTTGACTTTTTGAGGAAACTGCATACTGTATTATGGTGAAATGGATGAAGTGATTATTTAGCCTTGTTATTTTCAACTTTTGGAGTAAAAGGATTTTTACACATTCCTTCATTCTCTCTTGCTTTTTTATTGTATTAATAGAAAAATACAGTGTGTGAAATGTAACTTCAGAACAGTTTCTTTCATGATCATAGACATAAAACTTCTCAACAAAACAATGGTAAATCATATCCAGCAATGTTTATATGAAATTTACCAAGTGTATGTTTTAGATACATTTACTATACAAAGAAAGTAATGCTATGAGATGGTAGAAGTTAATTTCCCTGACTATAGCCATCGTTTCACTGTGTATACATATATCACAACACTGTATTTTGTCCCTTTAATATAAACTGTACAAAAGTTACACATTATTTTTGTGCCTAGATCTTGTAACCTAAAAAAATATTTCTAAGATAACAATGCGCAGTATATTAACTAGTGTTAATTTCCTCCTGTTTTAAAAAAATTCTGTATCATTTCCATCCCCCACCTTCTTTTGCTTTTTTTAAAAAAGTTATACATCGTGAGCAATCAGGGTTCATTACAAGAATGCAAGACTGAATCAACAATCATATACTAATCAATGTAATTCACCATATTAACAGGTGACTAAAATATGATCAGAAGAGCATTGGACAAAATCCAACAGCCATTCATTTTTACAAACTCAGCAAACTAAAAGCAGAGGGAGGCTCTTTAAATTGCTAAGTAGCATGTAAAATGCTCGCAGTTAACATACTTCCTGATAGGGTGCTTTTTCCCTCAGCTAAGGAAAAAGGCAAAGCTGTAACAAAGAAGATATTTCTTGGTAAAATAGTGTGGAAATTCTAGCCACTGCAGTTGGGCAAGAAAATGTAAAAGCCACACAGATCAGAAGGAAAGAATTTAACTGCCTTTACTTGCAGCTGACAAGACACCTTGAAAATTCTTTAAATTTACAAAAACCTTCTCAAACTAATACATGGTTTCAGCAAGGTCACAGGATAGAAGAGCAACACATAAAATATAAAATGAAAATTGTTACTGTGAATGTTACATTTATTATTTATTTATTTATTTATTTATTTATCTATCAGTAACGAGGATTGAACTCATGACCATGTGCTTGCAAGGCAGGTGCTTATGCCACTGAGTGAAATCCCCAGCCCTAATGTTGCATTTAAATGATTTATATTTCATCAATCTCAATATGATCTGCCAGCATTAAAACTACTGAAATGTCTACTTTATTAAAAAATATGATTTCACACTTAACTTGGCCATTGCCAAAATGTCAGGGCACCCTGTAAGTCCCAAATTATGGGACTTGTTTGCAAGCCTAAAATAGGGGAGTTGTCCATGGGATGTTAGAGTTGGGTCCCAGTCCTTCAAGGGTGGTGTCCCTATTTGATCAATATTTGAGAAACACTTGAAACAAAACCTATTTTTCACACAATAATGCTTTTTAAGATTGCTTCCTCCATAGTCAATCCAATTCTGTGATGCTGTAGAGGGTTTCACAGTATTGTTTTCACTTTCTGTCATGTGTATTATTTTACTTAGTGAGAGGAATCTCCATGCTTTCCTTTGACATAACAGACAGATTTGATATGATTTTCTGTATACATATCTGAGAAAAAGTATAAAATATAGACAGAGAATATACATATGTAGTTTTCATCTATTGTCAATATAATCATAAAAATAAGTTCAAAATCATGTATACAACATTAGTAATCTTTGCTTCTTTTAAGTGAAAATATTTATTTTAAAAATTAATAGACATGGCTGTTAAGAGAAGAATTATGCCTTCATAAGCCATTTAAAATATATTTTCTAACACATTATCTTTTCCTTTAAGACACAGTAAAATGTTATTTAATATTAGAGACAAAATCCAGTGCTAACAGTATCTTGTAAATTCTTAAGCACAGGGCTGTAAAGGGTTAAAATTGTATGTGCTGAAGCATCTCTCCATGAGCTATGCCCTAGTAGGTGGGTGGCTCCACCTGCTTCTGATGTCATCAGAAACACTGGTGGCATAGGATACACCTCTCTGTGCCTCTCACAATGCCTTATCATCAGCGTCTTCTTGGATGTCACAGAGTTCTTTTGATGACTGCTCCTCCTAAGTCCTCAGGGTCCCTCCACCCTTGCAGCTATAATTCCCTGCTCACCTGTTCTGTATCTGTGCAGAACACAGATATCTAGCAGCTCATCTAAGGAGCTCCTGGGCAGAAGACATCTCTGCCTACCTTTCCTTACCCTTAATGTTCATTACCTCTTCTCATATAACTGGGAGATGTTTGGTGGGTATCAGCAACCACAGTGGTTTTTCTGTTCCTAATTCATTGGTCCTTACAGCAGCTGCATTTCCAGAGGCAATGGAGGTGGGGATTTGGCTTTTGGAGGATGGCACACCCTCCACCATGGGACACCCAGGCACCTTCCCAGGAGGGAAGCCTTGAACACCTACTGTTTTACAACTTAAAGCTCTGTGGCTTACACTCGGGGGAATCAGGCCAGAGATGCTGTCTTCACAAAATAAACTTTTTTTCTATGCACCAATCTCTCCTGAGCAGTATACTGCTGCATTTTAAAGTTCTCATTTGCGAAACTTGAATTGTTAAGCTTAATGTTGTTCATTGCCTTTTATGCTATTATATAAAATGTGGCTTGAACAAATTTGAGCTTATGCAGCTGTGAAAGGAGAAAATACTTACAGAGATTAAAATAAGGATATTAATATTAATAAATACAAATGGCCATTTTGTCCCTTTAATATAAACTGTACAAAAGTTACACATTATTTTTGTTTCTAGATCTTGCAACCTAAAAAAAAATTTCTAAGATAACAATGTAATGTAATAAATACTCTACCTTCTGAAGTCTACTTGAATTATTAGGATGTTCCCAATAGGCTCTTATCTGGATAACATTCTGTGGAGTGCCTTTTAAGAAGTAAGGAATGGGGAGAGAATGAATAAAATTCCAGGAATTTGTTTCCACATGTGGTGATTACAGTACAGGTATAGAATACACATACATTAAATCTCCACTTAAATATTAAGATACATTACCTGCAGATGCTGCAAACTAAAGCACATGGTGATATATTCCATACTGTAATATATTTATTCAATTAGTCTCTTTTACTCCAAAGTGTTTAATAAATATGATTCTGTGAAGATTATATTACCTTTATGAATAATAGTTTGTGATCCAAAGAAAGACACTCCTTGAATTGCATCCTTTCTTATTAAGTCAATCAATAAATATTAAAAATTTTTTTTATTTTTTTAAAAAAGCAAAACATAAAAAAGGATAGAAATAATACAATAATTTTTTTGATAAACATTCTTGTGTTATTTTCCCTTCAGGCAACATTGGAGATAAAAGTGAATATAATACATGATTCTTGTTTGCCAGGGAATAGCACCATATAGTTTCAAGGAAGAAGACTAATTCACAAGACAAATTCACAAAAATATCAACTGGTAAAGAGAGGACAGGCAGAAGTTCTACAAGAATTAAGAGAGAAAACCCATTCAGTAGTAAAGCTACCTGAAATACGTTATTTGGGAGTTCTTCCTTTAAACCATGAAAAGACTTACAATTGTCATCCTTTTTGTTCCATTAGCCATTGGAACTCATCAGTCCTTGCTAGTTGTGATCCATTTAGTCAGTAGTACAGTCATGATATTTGACTTTTAGAAAGTTGATGGGGCTGCAAAGAGAATGACTATTACTATCCTATTTCAGCAGTCACAAAGAAAGAACAGTGACTACTAATCATGGTTCAGCACATCTCTATTCTGTATCTTTGAATTATTCAACACAGAAATACACCAAATCTCTTTAACTGATGGTATACTAACTCCCTAAGATTATCGCAATCATTATGTACAGCAAATGTGTATTAATAAAAGTTAAAAAGAAATAATTTTGTGAAGTTATTGTGTGTCAATCTCACTTGAAAAGTTTGTGAAAATGAAAATCCAGATGGTCTAGCTTAGAAAGTGGGCAGCAGGCCCAGGCATGTGAGTTCTGAATTAGTTCAAAGGCTGCTCCGATGCCCAAAACCTTTTGAGAGTTGGTGAAAGATTTTCAACTTTTACCTATCAATAACAGGTAAAGACATCAGTTGGAAAAAGTTCAAATTATAATAAGAAAGGAGGATGAGGGAAAGGATCACAAGTGCAAGCCTCACCTGGGAAAATTAATGAGTATCTGTCTGTCTATCTACCTACTACCTATCTGTCTGTCTATCTATCTATCTATCTATCTATCTATCTATCTATCTATCTATCATCTATCTAGGCTGGGTGTGTAGATCAGTGTGGTGGACCTGGGTTTAATCCTAGGTACCATATGAAAAACAAACAAACAAACAAATAAACAAACAAACAAATATGATGTAATAAGTTACTGGACATAAATTTTAAAAGCCCTTTTTTAAAAGACACTAATGTATCACATTTAGTAAATCAAATGTTTTAAACCATCACTAAAAGTCAGCATTCATGGGGCATACAAGTGAAAATGTTAGAGTAGCAATACAAAAATTAACCCCTCCCATTAAAGCAATAAAATGACAAAAATGATCAGCATCAAGTTTCTCTAAACTATAAAACTTAACTAAGAGTTTCAGAAATCTAAGAAGAGTCTCATCAAGAAAAATAATGGTCTTGGAGGAAAAAACCCCTATAAATTTTATAAACCTTTACATTTCTCTAGAGGCTGGGAACAGAGCTCAGAAGCCCAAGCACCGGACTGGCAAGTGCAAGGTCCTGAATTTGATTCTTAGTACAAACAAAACAAAACAAATCAAAACAAAACAAAGCAAAAACCTACTCTTACCCATTTCTGCTCCCTTACTTTGTGGTAGACTTGAAGAATGTGATGATTAATTGGTGATTGTCAGCACGACTGGACCTAGAGGTGCCTGAAAGATTAGGAAACTGTGCGTCTGGGTGTCAGTGGAAGTGTCCAGAAGTTATTGGTGTTGGACCGATGAACTGAGGGGAAAGACCCGCCCTGAGATGGGAGGCACCGCTCAATAGGCTTGCAGTCTGGATAGAATGCAAGAAAGGAGGAAGAATTTGGCCTGTTTTTAAAAGTTCCATTCTGCTTGAGGGTGTGAGTCTTTTATTACTGCCACTGGCTGTGGACATAAGACTCCAGCTTCCTTAGCCTTTTAATATGGACTCACATCAGCACCTCTCCAGAAACTTTCAGATCTTCAGTCTCAGGCTGGTGTGCATTCTTGATCCTTCTTGTGTTATAGCTTACATCTTTCTGGCTTGAGCAACTGGATTCTCTGGTTCCCCGGCATGCAGCTGGCCACAGTGGACTCTCCTGCCCCTGCCCCTGTAGCTCTGTCTAATGTATCTTCTCTTATAATTGTACACAAACAATTATACATAGAATCTCCTAGAGAATTCTAACCAAAAGAGACCATAGCCTTGGCTACTGAAACAGCATAACAGAGCTGGAGCTGTTTCAAAGCCTCATTTCCCTCTAAAATGGTCATTTTTTTGACCTGATAGTTCCTTGGAAGACCTATTGCTTGCTTTTATTTACCCTTACATGATCCCTATCCAAATCAGAGGGTGTCTGTCAGATGTCTTAGTGTCATGGCAGTCTGAATATCAATGGAGGCACATAATAAACTATCAAAACTTTAAAAGAAAAACTGAAAAATGAGATGTTGCCATGATTTGAATGTGGTTTATGTCCAGTTGTTCTCACACTGGAAGCTTGGTCCCCAAGGTGGTAGTATTAATTGGTGGGACCTTGAGGAGTTGGGTGGAGCCTAACAAGGTGACTGGGTCAGTGGAGCATCTCTCTTGGAAGGGACTCAGTAGTTCTTGTGGTTCTCTGACAATAAGTTATAAAAGACTGACTCTGGTTTCTCCTTGTTCTCTGGTTTCTTGTATAACTTTGTGGTCTCTCACATCTTAGTGGTTGCACATTTACCACTGCAATGCCCTCCACTGGGATGTGATATAGCTAGGGAGTCCTTGACAGAGTTGACCCAGTGCTGTTTTAAAAAATGTGAGTAAAATAAATCTCTTTTCTTGATAATTTACCCAGCCTCAGGTTTTTTCCATAACAATGGAAAATGGACTGATACAAATGGCCATGGGAATTTTGAAAAGCCCTGACATACCTTGGGTATCTAGAAAATCATGTGCATTTGTAGGGATATGTGCAACCCAGGACTGTGCACATGCTCAGAAAAGCCAGAGAAGTCCTTAAGATCTCATTCTTAGCTCATCTTGAGGCGCTAAACAGCCAGGAAGTAATGGCTATAGCAGAGTTGAAAACTCCTGGCTCAAAGTTGAATGTGAGTCCAAACATGCACACAGAGATTTCTTCAGAAAAGGGAGATTTATTGGCCAAGATGTCTAAAGAAATCTCTGTCAAATCATTAGGCAAACATTAAGCTAACTGAACAGGGACTTTTGTGACCACACATGACAAAGTACAGATTTCTAGACTTAGGAAAATTACTAAATGTCTTAATTACTCTTCTTGTTGCTGAGACAAAACACCAGACACCCAAAGTTAAAGGGAGAAAGGTTTATATAGCTCACAGTTTGTGGAAGTTTCAGTATATAATGTGCTGGCTCCAAGGGAGGCTGGTGTGGCAGAAGAGTAACAGTTCATGGTGGCAGAAGAGAGCAAAATAACAGAGAGAAGAGATAAGCCTCTTTCTGTCCTTATATTGTATCCAGTCTACCTGGATTAGAGAGATGCCAATTCAATGAGTGGGCTTATCCAGCAGTAACTGCCCCTTCCTCTTAAATGTAGCACTCTTAATCCCAGCATTGCATTACAAATCAATCACACATTCTAGAAACAATAACTTCTCCCAAAACCCTAGGACCACATGAAGCCTTGGGGGGACATTTAGATATAAACCATAACACTAAATAAACAAATAACTGCAGATGGCAGCATGTATGACAAAGGGGAGGAAAAGCCTGACTTTTAGCATTTCTGTATTACATTATTAGAAATGTTAGTTTTCAACCTTCACAAGACAGAGGTAGAAAAAACAATATATGACCCACACATAGTAAAATAAGTAATCAGTAGAAACTATCTCTGAGGAATCCAGATACGTGACTTGCTAGATGAAAACTTTAAATCAGCCAGTTTAGATATCCAAAGAATTAAGTTAAAATATGTTTAAGGAACTAAAAGAAAATTTGTATATAGTGGTAGGGTGACAGGAATTATAAAAGGAAACCAAGAAGAAATGATGCAGTTGAGAAGTACAGCAATTAAAATGGGGGAATCCCAATAAATGGACTCAACAGAGTTGAACAGGCAGAAGCAAGAATCAATACACTTTGCAATAGATCATGTGAGATCATCCAGTTTGGGAAACAGGAAGAACAAAGAATGAAGTACATGAAGGAAATTTCAAAGACCCATGAGATATCACCAAAAGGTACTGTGAGGACTGTGGTTTGGTTGTGTTGATGAGCTCCAAAAGTTGGCGAGACTGGAAAAAATCAGGGTGGAAACTTTGGAAAGATCTGGGCAGCACTTTAAGGATGGAAAACACATCAGAAGAAAGCAAAAGAGAGATGCTGGAGGAGAAAGCAGCTCTTTTTATTGGAATTATCTCCTAATGCATCCCCGTGTTGGTGATTAAATTATGGCCAAACCACCTTGCACTAGCCTTGTTCTCCACCCACCTCTTTTTGTCCTGAAAAACTGGCCATGAAAGCCACTGCGCTATTGATTTAGGAAGGAGCAGAACTGAGTGTGCTGTGAATCGATTGTCTTTGCCTTGTGTTAGACATGACCAAACAACCCAAGTCTCAACCCATGGACAAGATTTCTGTCTTTGCGTAAGTTCTTGAAAACTGTTTTCCACACACCAAGCCTGTGCTCAGCATAGGATGTGTTTCTGCTTGAAAAGATCTTTAAATCGTAAAATACAATTTTCTTCCACAAAAAAAGTACCAGGAAAATGTATATTTTGTTTGTTTGTATATTTAACTTTGTTTTTCTTTTCCTAAATACTACATCATCTAATATTTTTAGCTATTTTTTAACATTTCAAAATGAAAAAAAAAAAGAGTAAAAATGATGGTACTGAATTTCCAAACAAAATAATTGGAATTTAACAATGTTTAATATATTGTATATATTTATTTTCAAAGTAGTTGCTCAGATTAAAAGATATAGGCATGAAAAAAATGATCAAACAGTGAAAGCACAGGGGCTGGGGTGTAGCTCAGTAAATGCGAGGTTGTGAGTTTGAGACTCAGTTAAAAAAAAAGAAAAAAAAAAAGAAAGAAAAAAAGAAAAATATTTTGGTTTCTCTTCAGATCATGTAAATCTTTTGCCTTTTACAATGAAAGTATAAACAATTCTTTTGGATGAACTAATAGAGATTAGTGGTATAACTACTGATCATATATATATATGTATATATATATATACATATATATATAATAGTCTTTTTCCTTTTTTCTTTTCTCCTTTCTCTTATTCCAGTTGTTCTTTCCTTTTGAGCAGTTTCTTCCTCTTTCACTTTCACAATATCTACTATATATTTTGGATCTTATTTATTTTTTCAGCCTTTTAAGAAAGCATTTTAAAACAAGTCAGAAGCCTCATATGTTTGGGCCATAACAACATTTTAGTTTGCTAAGGACATATTTACGTTTGTCTCAGCTTATTATGACAATAACACATGATTGTATCTCAGGTATGCATGTAACCAAAGAGCCAGAGATGAGGCTAGTTTTCAATCTATTTTAATTTGAATGTTGCACCCTGCACACAATGGAGATTCAGTTTTGTTTCGCTTCAATACAGTAAGAATTGCATATTGCAAAATGCAATACTAAACCTCTCTTTCAGCCTTACTGAGAGGGTTATAAGAGCTAAAAGCTCTATAGGTACATGGGAAGTAATATCACATTAGCTATGTTCCCATTGGAATAGCTTGAAGGACACTTGGGCTATGCCAATAAGAATGGCTCCATTTTGCACACATAAGGCATTAGCATACTGGTTTTAATCATATACAGAAGTTTTAAATATATACATGTGCATGTACACTATAAAAATTTGTTAATTCACTGGGGAGTTTTTCTGGTTAATTGGTTATTTTCCCTCCCAAAAGAGTCACTGAGTTCTAAATTCACAAAACTGAAAAACATAAGACACATTTAGATATGAGAAGAGGGCATTAGACATGAATTATTTTCAGCAAATGATATTACAATGAATATTTCCTACTGTTTGGGAAATAATCATTCTTTCATGTATTTTATTGGATCATGATTTAGATTTCAGCAACCACTCATGTCACTAAGCATTATGAACTCATTTTTTAGAGTAAGTTTTTGATAGATTGCATGGGTCTTAATTTGGTGCCATTTTCCAGTGCCATGTGTTGGCTTATTTTTCACAGAAAAATCCATACATTTCCATCAACATGTAACACCATAACTGTGTGCTCTCTAAGCTTCAGGGACTGAAAAATCAATGACTTCATTACAGACTCGCTTCCCCACACGGCTCATTTTTGGCCCACAGGCCACCAGCTTGGTGTCAGCTTCATTAAATGTTGCAAGGTTTTATAAGACATCGATCACACCTCTACTAAGCTTTTCTTCACGATCCTCCCACTGTGGATAAGAAGGCTTAGGGACAGACATATACGGTTACTCTTTCAAGTTTTGGGCAGGGATCTTGCCCATTTCAAACCGTTTTCTTTGACATTGCAGGCACAGTCACGGATTTCATAGCCTCTTAGCATAGTTTCACAGAAGTTCTGAGAGGTTGGCAGTGCTCTCTGGGAGACTGGATGGCTGGCTTTGGAGCTTCTGAGATCCAACAGAGGGCTGAGGACTTCAGATCAGTTCTGGTTTTTATGCCTTCCTCTTGTTCTCCCCTCACTTCACTACTTGGGTGACCTGGCTGAGCTAGGGTAACCTGTGAGTTTAGATTTTTCTTATAGACAATAAGCACTATCAAAATCCATAGCACAGGCTATGTACAGAATATGAAGAGAACATACTGGGCAAAGCTGTTTAGTCAATGTCAGTTTTTAACGAGCCTGTTGAGAAGCATAGATTTCCAAATCCTCTTAGCAGCACGGGTCACAGCAAATTTACTTTGAGCCCTTTCACTTACCCACACTCCCACCATGCCCTGGTCACTGTTCCCTAATCAAAGTAATTTTTTTTCTCTCCTTTGTGATCGAGTGAGATAGTCAGAACATTGATGGGCAAGTGTTAGGCAGCAGAGGTGACAGAGGGTCAATAACTTCACATGTGTATCTCCTGTAATGATTGCTACTGACATGGTCAGGGATGTGCTACTGGGCATGTCCTTACTTTAGGTATCAAACATTTAAATGATTGGATGATTAAGTCCAAGGCATATAAAGACCATGGCAGTCACAGATCTGCACCGGAGGTCCCCTAGTTATTATACGAGAACCTTTTGAAACAGTACCAAGGAGCTGTGTGTATTTTAAAGGATGGGGAAGTCGGAGGCACAAGAGGAAGGGATGGCAGGCAGATGGGAGGATTTTAGAAAAGTGGCTATAGCAACAGCAGATTTGTGTTCTAAGGCAGATGATGATGGTGATGAATGTGGTGATAATGATGCAGATGAGGCTGATGATAAGTAAGAGGTGAATCTGTTTCCAGAACAATGCTGACATTCTGAAGATAAAAGGCAGGCTGCAGGTGAGTGGGAAATGTGGATATTAGCCAACTGTAGCACAGTTTTGTTTCTCACCGTGCTTCTTTTGTGTTTGACATCTGGTGAGAAATGGGGCTCTGACTCTTGAGTCAAATTTCCTCATAAGATCAGCATTGTCCCTAACCATTGAATTTAATTTGATTCTCATCCAACTCTTTGTGACCAGAACCACAGAAAGAGTTAAGTTCATGAACTGAGGTACCATTCACTACATTAGGACAGACTTGTGGTGTTAACAACTGTTATTAAAATGCACTCAAACTGAAAGGCACTCTGAGACACGGTTCTGGAACCTAAGTGAACTCATCAGATACCCCAGATGGGTGGACCCTAGGAAGAGCAGTGGCTTTAGGGTACAGGCAGTGACCCTGTCATGGAGGAGGAGGGAGAGGCGTGGGGATGCCCATGTTCTTGGGTCCTTCTGTGCCTCACTGAATGAAGCATAGCAGCTTATGCCACCACTCCCACAAGAATCATAAATCATTTTCTATTGCTACTAATAACTGATGGAGATTTATTTCAGAGAGCCATACCACATAAAGCCAATAGTCATACTTGCTGACTATAAGCAATTCTTCTCAGGTGAGGTTGGTCTGCCATGGCAGATTTCCACAAAGCAGGTGGATTTACAGGAGAAATATATTTCTTATAGTCCTGGAACCTAGAAGGTTCATGGTCAAATTGCTCGTGGCTGGTTTCTGGTGAGGGCTTTTCTAGGTTGCAGGATGTTTTCTTCTAGGTAGAACTTCACATGGTCTTTCCACCATACTCAGAGAAAATCCTTTGGTGTCTCCTGATTTTATAAGGCCACCAACCCTGTTGAATTAAGTTATCATGTTTATGGCCTCATTTAGTCTTAATTACTTCCCTAACAGCCCTGACATAGATAGGGGTTAAAGATTCCACCTATGAATTTGGGGAATGTGTTTTAGAATGAGGATGACCCAAAAAACTCTCATGCATGCAGAGATGGGACTTTTGGAAGGTAATTGGATGATGGGGGTGCTATAGCTGAATGTGTTGTTAAGAGGTGGAGCTTAGACAGAGGTTCAACCTTCCTTGGCCCATCTCTGCTCTCTACTTCTTGACCATGACGATGTGAGCAGGTTTCCTCCACTAGACCCCTATCACTATGCTGTTTCTATGTTTGATCCTGCTAACCATGGACTGTAACTTCTGAAACTGTGAACCAAAGTAAGCTTCTGTTTATGCTGTGAGTGTTAGGAATTGTGTCTCAGTGACAAAGGAAATGAATGAGACAGATCAGGCCATTTCATGAGGTATAGCATGCTGAAAGTACTTCACAGATAGATTCTCCACTAGTAAATCCCATCTGAATATCCAACTAGCATGTGCACAAGGACATGTGACCAGGTTGTTTTACATCCAGTGTCTACAGGAGCTGAAGAATGTGTTAAAGACTGGTATTCCATCTTTCTTTTCCAACTTCTGATAAACATACAGCACAGAAGTTTTCATGTCAGAGTTTGTCTTTAGGGAACCCAGTATGAGATGGCAGTACAGGTGGTTGAGAAAGACATACTCAACACTTCTTGTATTTCAGCACCAGGCTGAGCACAGATAAGCAGACATAGGTGGATACAGACACTGCTTCCATAGAATTCTACCTTTCAAGTCACTCAAAACAAAATTAGTTTTTGAAAAGTTATTGAAAAAAGAATTATGGCCCTTAATCCTTTGAGATGTGTCCTATGAATATGAGCACATAAAATATGTGTATCTACTAAGCGTATAAATCTATTGACTAATGATGACTTTGATCTACAAATAGATTTGTGACTAGCTCCTTGGGGGAGTCATCAAACAGCTATTGCACCATAGAATCCTATTCGTAAGACTCCTGTGGGGAGTAAATGAGACACTACCCAAAAATACTTTACCTAGTGGCCATGGTGAAGGATACGTACCCAAAATTCTCAAAATCATTCATTCCTTCAGTGTTTATTCAGAAATGCTGAGAACTCTGAGAATACCCACAATTTTCAGGGCCCAAGAGAGAATGTTAAACAAAGACCAGATGCTCTCAATCCAGCCTCTCACGGGGCTTGCAGCACTGTGGACAGTAAACAACCATTTGAGTACAAGCATCAGTGAATATTATGTGGGGGTGGTAAGATGGAAATATTTGGGTGGGAAAAATGAAGATTTTCCTTTGGTTGTATGAGGAGTGAAAACATTTCTCAGGTGATTGATTTCTAAAGTGATTGTCCATAGGCAGAAATCCCAGTGTGAAACAGCCATCTGTGCAGAAACTAGAGGTATGCTTTTGACAAGACTAATAGTAACTAAAAGAAAAAGGCTTAGTATATTTAAGCAACTTTTGAGAGTTGAATTGAGATAAGCAAAGGAGAAAGGGATTAAGACCTGGGCCTTCCAGACCTGGTTGAATATGTTACTATTTATCAGAGGGTCATAAGAAAGCATTAAAGACTTTTATGGTCAGAAGTAGTGTGATCAGAAGGCAGTACAGGAGGCCTGGACTGTGTGACCATGGAGGTGGAAAGTGACAGTTCAAAGGCTGTGTTATGAGAAGATGGTCATTTTCATTCTCCCAAAATTTTTATACAGATTCAATGCAATCCCAATGACAATACCACTAACATACCTCATAGATCTAGAGAAATCACTCCTAAAATTCATCTGGAACCAGAAGAGACCTAGAAGAGCAAAGGCAATTCTAAGCAGCAAAGCCAAGGCAGGAGGCATCAGAATCCCTTACTTGAAGTTATACTACAAAGCTACCCTAATAAAATCAACATGGTATTGGAATAAAAACAGACCTGAAGAGCAATGGAATACACTAGAAGATACAACTATGAACACACTCAGCCACCTTATCTTTGATAAAGGGGCCAAGCATGTTCACCGGAAGAATGACAGTCTCTTTAATAAATGGTGCTAGAAAAACTGGCTATGCATATGCCAAAAACTAAAACTAGACCCATGCCCATCACCATGTACTTCATGTAACT
Organism: Hydrochoerus hydrochaeris; assembly: GCA_004027455.1. Lineage (NCBI taxonomy): Eukaryota > Metazoa > Chordata > Mammalia > Rodentia > Hydrochaeridae > Hydrochoerus > Hydrochoerus hydrochaeris. Next base: position 92,506 of record PVLA01003870.1, on the reverse strand, counting down.
GAAATCTAGATGGATCACAGTTCTAAATATTAAAAAGAAAGACTAAATCTGTTGGAAAACAAAGTAGCTAAAAATCTTGTAGACATAAGTGTTGGTAGAGAATTCATGAAGAAGAACCAAACTGCATGGGAAATACTTCCCAGAATCAATAACTGGGATCACATCTTATTAAAGAGTTTCTGCATGTCCAACAAAATCTCCAGCAGAGTGAAAAGAAAACCCACAAACTGGGAAAAATTCTTAGTGAACTGTCCCTCAGACAAAGGACTTCTGTCTAGAACTTATAAAGAATTAAAAAAAGTCAGACCGCTGAAATTCAAAGACCCAATCCAAAAATGGGCATCTGAGATGAACACACAGTTCTCAGATGAAGAAATACGAATGGCAAATAAATACATGAAAAAATGTTCATCCTCATTGGACATTAGAGAAATGCAAATTAAAACTACAATGAGATTCCATCTCCCTCCAGAAAGAATGGCCAGGATCAACAAAACAACCAACAACAAATGCTGGAGAGGCTGTGGGGAAAAAAGAACTCTTCGGCACTGTTGGTGGAAGTGTAGACTGGTGCAACCACTGTGGAGATCAGTCTGGAGATTCCTCAAAAATCTGGGGTTGGAAGTTCCATTTGACCCAGCTCTTAGGCATATTATGCCCACTCTTAGGCATAATACCAAAAGATCTGAAAACATCTTACCACAGTGATATATGCGCACCCATGTTTATAGCAGCAAACTTTGTAATAGCCAGATCTTGGAAACAACCTAAGTGCCCATCAACTGAGGAATGGATAAAAAAATTGTGGTACTTTCATACAGTGAAGTACTACTGAGCTGTAAAGAATAATCACATTGAGATATTTATAAATAAATGGATGCAACTTGAATCTATACTCATAAGTGAAATAAATCAAACTCACATGTATAAATACCGTATAGTCTCCCTAGTGTAAGAAATGGTAAGAGTACAGAAGATTTTATGGTAATCATGGTTCACCATTATATTGCTTTGAAGTTTTATGTTTTCATTCATTGGTTGGAATGGTTTTATTCTGTTTTGTTTGGTCTTAATATATGTGATGGTATGAGTAGTTACTTTGAAGAAAAGACAATATGGCAGCCATTGTTGATTTAATATCATCTTGCTCTGAAGTCCTACCATGCTTTTGTTTTTCTATTGCCAATGGTTCTATCATGTTGTGTCTTATTGAATTTTAATATGTATGATAGTATAAACAAATTTTTTATGGAAAATGAGATAATATAGTAGCCATTGTTCATCTTCGGTTATTTGGTTCACAATGCCATGTAATACTTTCATTGTTTTGAGTTGTTTTATTCTATTTTGTTATGTTTGACATTATTGTGTGTAAAACTAAGCTCAACTATTTCAAAGAAAGAGACTTTATGATAGCTACTGTTAATATCCAATTGTCTTGTTGTGAAGTGCTGTGTTCCTTACATTGTTCTGTGCTGATCTGCTTAGATTTGTCCTTTTGTTTTATTCTCTTTAAAAGAAAAAAAAGAAAGAAAAAGAGAAGATGGTCATTTCTTCAGCTCTCATGGTCATGGGCTACTGTGTTGTGTGTTGTATGGCTTTTATTTTGTATGTCATTTTGATTAAAAATTGTAACTTTTTATAGCTCAATTTACTAATATTTTCCTTTAGGTTCTTTGTCTTTGCTATGATGCTTCCAATGGTCTTTCCTTAACAAATTTTAATTCATATTCACCTGTATTCTGCTCCAGGACTTTTATATTTGATTTTAATGCATATTCACCTGTATTTTGCTCCAGGACTTTTTTAGTTGATTTACATTTACAATTTTAGTGTTTGTGAATGCATTTTGATGAATAAGAATATACAATATTCTGTATTGTAAATAATTCTGTACTTTAAATTTAAATATAAATTTAAATGTAACTTTAAAAAATTGTGTTATCATTTACTGAGCAATATACTATTAGTGATTTGTAATAAAATGCTTATTAAAATGTCTTGATTTGTGCAGTTTAAGGTGGTCACTTATACAGCCAAGCATATTCTTGCCTTTTGTGATGAGGCATCCTTTTTGGAGAATAAATTTTTAGATAATAACCCTAAGGAAGGAAGAGAGTGTACAGTCCCAGTGAGTCAGGGTACATGACAAATCTGATGCATTAGTTCTGTGTATGCTCCTGTTTGCATTGCAGCTGCAATGTACTTGCCCCAGTTAAAACTTTATCATCTTGCTCCCATGCCTGACATTTATAAATCATTTTGAATTGCTAGTTAATTTTCCATAAGCATTTGTTCTACTTCACCAACTCTCCAAATATTTAATCATGTCTATCATTTCCTCTTGTCAGGCTCCCTATAGTTAAGGAGAAGAGAATCATCAAGAACAGGCAGAAATGAGTAGGAACATGACATAATCATTTGAGCTTTGTCTATTTGCTATAACTTTGACATAATTGGAATATTCCAGCCCATCTTGTACCTCTTAAATTGACTAATATCTTTTTTGCTATCATGCACATCAGCTCCTGTGGTATAATTGTGTAGTCAAGAAAGTATTACAGCTGTAATCCTGTTTTTTGCAAACATGAAGAGTAACCTAGGTGCAAGTTTCAAGTCATTCATTATGTGGACTTTGTCAACACTTTACACTTACTTGTCTACTCAATACTTTTTTGATAACTGGTGCTAGAAGCAGAGAAAGATGCTCAACAGGTGAAGGCTAGCAGGATACCAAGATTTATACCTAAAAGAAAGAGTAAGTGTGCAAACAAAACAATAAATAAAAAGCACTGGTCTATAAATGGATAACAGTCCAGTATCATATGGGTTGTGAGTGTGTTTTTGGTGCTGATATCAGCACCTTATTAAGAGCTGCTTGAAATCATTGCACCTGCTTCTGGTATCCTTGCCAGGCTCATGTGACTTTGCCTAAGGTTTGGATAAATTTTATATTTCATATTTCTAGGTGGAATACTTGATTGGTTTCATATTGAGAAAGATTGGTTTCATATTGAGAAATTTTTGCTCCCCATATACATGTATTTCTCACTTTTAGAGTTAACTAGGAAAAAGTGTTTGAAAACTTTTAAGTGCTCTAAGGCTCATCCAATGACACATAAGATACTAATACTAATAATCTTATTAATGCAATGCAGAATATTAGCTACAATTCCATGAAAATAAGGAAAAAACGCTTGCTTCTTTGATTTGGTGTTACAGGGGTTTGTGTAACAGTAATCACTCAGAGTCAGATTCCTAGTGGGGGTTTGAAACATCTTATAGGCTGGAATTCTCTGGCTCTGCAGGCTGGTGGATGCAATGTAGAGAAACAGGTTTGCCAGGAACTAATTTCCTTTGAGATCACTCCTCTGTATTCACATAGCATTGCTTTTTATAAACCCCTAAACCGATAAAGAACTTTCAAACAAGAACAGTTTTTCTGTAGAATAAAAAATGTTCTCACATCTAATTTTGCAGTAAAATAACCGAAATGCTGCTGTTCCTATCCTTGCAGTAGATGCTGCTCTGCGAGAGCTGATGTGTGGGGGAAATGATGGAAAGTTGACTGAGTAGGACTTCAGAGATTAGGATCAAAGTGTTTCCGATATTTTACAAAAGTGGCGCTAGTAACTGAACCCAGGACCTTCACACTGAGAAAATCTCCTGCCACTCTCATTCTTTTAAAAATATTCAAGACAGGGTCTTGCTAAGTCTTTAAGTGGCCAGGCTGGACTCAAATTTATAATCTCAGCCTTCCAGAATGCTTGGAATTCCCTACTAGATAAGTCAAAACTTTTCTTACAAGAGACACAAAGGAATCACAGAAGGTAAGAACTATCCTGGGTCACAGAGACCCAGGAGAAACTGACTAAGCTGGGATTACTGTATACATTATTTCTCAATGGGATTTTTTAGTATAAGAATCAGCTTACTGAAATCTACTAATTTAAGGAAAATTACTTTCTTCCATAGTATATTCTCTCTCAACTGATTTGTTCACTGTTATAGTGTTAACTTGTCTAATGTAATAAAAATTATTAGGATGAGAATGTCATTAACCCTTCATAGACTTGCTATTCTTAGTTTTTAAATGCATTTTTAAAGGTATCTGTAGTTATTTGCAGTGTGATATGTGGGACTAAATCAAACTAGATCACTACTTTGAAAGTTCTGACTGTATTTTTCTCATTTTCCCAATATAATTATTGCCTCATCAAAAAGCCTGAAATGTGAAATGCTGCTTAAATCTTGGTGTCCGGGACTGGGAGGACGCTTGCTTTTAAAACAGTTGGACGCATACAAATACACCCAGGTTTTCCTTCATTTCCGGCCTTGGTTTCCTTTCAGGAAGCGGAAGTGATGTGGTGCAGGGGAGGAATTATACTTCACCCTGCATGGGAGCTCTATGGTGATGCAGAGTTTGTATTACCTGGAAAGTCATGTGAGTTCGGTTAGCAGGATACTCTGAGCCCAGCCACCATCTGTGGAAAAGGAGAACCAGGAAAACAACTGGTTGGGGCCAGATCATGAAGCCATGACTCAAAATTGTTGCCAAACTGGAATCCACGACAAAATGCAAGAAGACCTCAGTCACAAAAGAAAAGGCAAACGATGATTCAAAATGATAATGATTTAAAAAGGCAGTGCTCTAAGAGAGAAGGGTGAGAAGAGACAAAGGGCTGAAGAAAACTGAAACATTGTTATGAGAATTAAAATGCAGTTGAGCATGGACCCTGAATGTGCCAAAGGAGTTTGAGGAAGCCCTCAGAAAAGTTAAAAACTAAACTGTGATGACAGTGGAAATTCAAGAGTAGAAATCTGACTCAGAAGTTAAAACCAATTAAATAGCAGCAATTATCCAAGAAACGATATAACAATTGTCTGGAAATTAAATGGGTTTCATAGATTCCAGGGAATTTCTATAAAACAAAACTGATGACCAGACAAACTCTGAAAATACATAGAAGGAAAAAAATAGAAGGAAATAAAGGATTAAAAAATGTGTATAATTAAGGATAGAAACAGATTACCTGTGATGGACAAAGGTCACACTGGCCTCAGCCTGTTCTCAGTAGCAGACTCTTGGAAGGAAATGGCTGGGAATTACCCTGATACTCATGATCTTTAATTGCCTTGGTAACATCTTTGCATGAGTCAGAAAGCTTCATAAAGGCATTGATGAAATGCGTACGCAGAGAAAATATTCCACATACACTCATAACGTTGTCTGATCAGAAAAACATTTGTTAATTTTTAAAAACAGGAAGCAAATTCAGAAGCATATTTGATGTTACTGCATGCTGATATTTTACAATTTCTAGTCATGTGTCTGGATTTGAGATCAACGAAAAGTAATTAGAAAAAGAAAATGCACTGGTATGTAATCCAGAAGCTCTGAGCTTCTTTAGCATAAAGGTAGCCTACTTCCATGTGTTGTGCAAAGAGTAATAAATTGTGATCTGCCAGCTGGCCTGGAAGGCACTTTCCCAGGCCCTGCTTCTCTTTCTGCTGCACTCCCTTACTTCGCTCTAGATTTCAACTCTATGAGATTTTCCCAGTGCTTCCTTAAGCAGTCCACAAACATGCTGTCCGTGCAGCATGTCCTCTTAGCTTTTGGGGCTGTCTTCTGCCTTGAGCCAGCTAAAGCCCACACAGGCTGGCCATCCAATGCTGTCATCTAGACGTGTAGATGAGTGATGTCTGGTGCTGGAACATGGCACTCTCAGGTGGAACTTCCTCATGATAGTAGGCTAGTGATGGGGTTCTGGGGAGAACTCTAGCATTGTCCAACTGAGTTCACCAAGCCCTAGCAGTCAGTCTCTAGGGCCTCTTCTTTATTCCTGGCTCTTGTCCTGTTGAGAAATTGGGCCACTGCCTCCAGAATTTGGAGTTCAGATCACTTAGATGTTAATCAACTGTCTTTTACTGTAACAGACACTGGAGACAAATTATAAATGGAAGTTTATTCTGGCTCATAGTTTTAGAGGTTTCAGTCCATGGTTGATTGGTCCCACTGCTTCTAGGCCTGTGAGAAAGCTGTACATATTGGTAGAAGTGTGTGTCAGTGCAAGCCACCCACTTGATGGCCAGGATGTCAATAAGAGGGAGGAACAGCTGGGCTACTTTTCCCTTTGAGGGCAGACACACCTCCAATGACCTAATACCTCCTGCTAGACCTCTCCTCTAGAGCCACCATTTGTTAGAAGCATCATAGTGGAAAGCAACCCTTTAATGCATGACGTTTGGGGGACTTTCTAGATCTGAACTAAAGCACTAAGTAGTATTTCTAAAGGGAGGCATAGTCTACAATGACACCACCTCCTCACCAGAGAGATGACCCTCTATCTCATTCTCTTTCAAGTCCTGAACTTGATGATGTTAATGCTCTCTTCCAAAATTAATTTCTTATGTTGCAAATGTAGCCAGTAAAATAGTTTACCCCTCAAAAAGAGGTATTAATAAGGACTTGGGTTGAGCTGCATAATCTGAAAAAGTACAAACTGGCTTGAAGACTGGCTCCCTATGAGTGTGTCTCTCTATCCAACTGTAGGCTTCCTTGGTGCATTCCCCAAACATGTGCTGTGCCATATGGGTTCATATGTGTTGTCCTGAGAAAGTTTACATCATAGCTATACCATGAAATCAGGCCCTGGGAAACGAGGCGATAGAAACCAGTAAAGGTTTGAGCTAGTAGTCTCACTGTAATTCTTCTTCTTTTTTTTTTAAAGAGGATAGAACAGAGTAAGACCAGTCAAAACAAAGCAATGTAAGTGATACAGGACTTCATAACATTGCAAAATCAACATTAGTTACCATAATGCCTTTTGATATCTTCAAAATAGCTACAGATAAGTTTGGACATAGTAAAATCAAACAGAACAGAATACAATAGAAAAAATAAAAAAAAAACAATGAATGCAATAAAGAACTTCAAAACAGGGCAATAGCAAAATCCAAATTGCTTCCATAATATTTCTTTGAAATAGCTACTCCTGTCATCAGATTTGACATAATCAAACAAACAAACAAACAAACAAAAAGAATAAAATCAAACCCAACAAAACAATGGAAATGATATAAGACTTCCAAAACAAGACCATAGGGAATCAACAATGTCTGCAACTCTCAGAAGGAGATCCCCCCTAGATGTCTCACTGCGTACTGCTATCCACTGAACCTATGACCAGACCTACAATGTTAGTGAAACAACAAAGCACCACAGGCATCCAATTGCATTTCACCTCCATAGCTATCATCACAGCCTGTGTTTCTCCAGATAAACCAGACACTTGGGGGTGGGTGGGGGTGGGGGAGATTGGTATTTCTTGTTTGCCAGCCTGCATGCTGGAAGGAGCTGGAGTCTGGCTATTCCAGTCCAGTGGTGGCCTGCACATGGTGCTGGTTCCCAGACTGGACTTACTTATTGGTGTGGCCTTATTTTCTCTACCCCAGGTTGTGAATGGCCAGTCTCACTGTAATTGTATGAACACCATTTTAACGAGAACAGCATTGGATGGGAGAGGACAGTGCCTAAAAACTAGAGGAATTTCCAGCCTGCTGTCTAGTCACAGCGTGGTGCTAAAATTCAGGCTTCCTCTTCATCTCCCTTCTCTTTTTATCTTGCGCCTTTGATGTTTCATTTTGTTGTCTAAAGTGATGGCTCACATAGGCCCATAAACCAGTCTTGCCTGCCAGGTTTTAAAAAAGCAATCTTTTTAATTTCTAGATGCATGTACAAGTTGCACGTATAGGAGAGAGTGTGTACTCTCACCCTTTCTCCCTATTGATAATACTCACCTTAGGATGTGCATCTGAAAATGATATCAGTGCACCACCAACAGCTAGACTGCAGGTGTTATTTGGGTCTTTCTGGCTTCTCTGCTCATGCTGTGGCTTTCCAGGCTGTGCCACAGGTTAGCGTGTGGCACTTGTGGTCACACCTCTTCAGACTCCTTTGATCTCGGCACTATCTTGCTTTTTGCGATCCTGGAAGCCTCTGTTTCCTATGTTTGTGAGTCACTGTGGTGTCACATGGACAAGCTCATCACTCCATGACTCACATGTGGCCACATTCAGATGAAGACCACAGGGTGAAGGGCAACAGCACAGTTCAGAGATGGGCAGGGATTAAAATGTTTACCATTTGCCCTTTCAGTATTTGCAATTACTTGTCTGTTTTCCCTACCAAGCTGTAAATTTCTTTTGCACAGAAATCTCTCTTCATCTCAGGTGCTGGCTAGCTTTCCCAGTTCTTGTTAAATGTTGTTAACAAGTGGTGAGTCACTAACTGGAGAAAGCTGTCAGTGCATTCAGGATATGAGGTACTGGTAGCTGGATAATGTTTTAACAAATTATTTCTAGCTTACTTTCTAAAGGAAATCCAATCTTGTGATGCTTAACTACCTCTCTCTTTCTCTTTCTGTCTCTGTTTCTTCACTTGGTTGAGGGAGTTCCTATGTGGGCACTGAAGAATAGGTGGTAGGCAGGGTATCCAAGTGGGCACGAAACTCCCGGGTGTTTGCAGGACTGATGGCAGAGTGCCTGTTTTGGCACTGCTTAAATTACTTTTCTCTCTTGGGTTTGGTTTTTGCCAGTTACAACCTGTAACTCACTGAGCCACTGCTCCATGAGTGACTGGTTCTAGATCCCTAATCAGGAACGTGTCTTTACTTTCCCAAGCACCCATGGTACTAGCTCAGTCACTGCTCTATGCATGGTTTTCTGGCTTTCAGGATCTCTGGTGCCCTAATCTGGAAATATCTTTCTTGCTGGGCTCCCTCTCCTCGTGGGAGGGTGGGGAGGCTAGAAGCATAGTCCAGTGGCCTGACCACCACTGAGGCATTGTTTCCTGCCCTCAGGAAGTTAAATGCTCTCCCAAGATGGCAATACCTGGGGTATAAAGAGTGCTGCAATCCAAGGGTAGCCCAGCTTCCCTTTAGTCCTTCCCTTTAGTCCACCAGGTGGCTTTTCTCCTTCAGGTGGCCTTGTTGTATTTGGTTTTGTCTCCTCCATTTTTGAACACTTACACTTCCCAATGCTTATCCTCCAAGCTTCCCTTGTGTACCACTACCTGAGTATAATAGGGCTCTTCTCTTTCAGCAGTGTGTCTAGCTATGATATGGATGGATGGCTCCTTAAGTATTTTCTGTGTTTGAGGCTTGTCACTGTGACAAAATTGTCCAGATTCACAACTTTGAACAGTAAATATTCACTTCAGCTCATGGTTTCAGAGGTCTCAGCCCACTGACTCTGTTACTGTGGGTTTGGGGTGCGACAGAACCCCATGGTGAAAGAGTCTGATGGAGCAAAGCTGCTCACCTGATGGCAGCCATGAAGCAGGAAGAATGGGAAAGAGCCAGAGAGGAAGAGGAAGAGACTGGGACATTCCTTCAAAGATGCCCCCACCAGGACCCACTTCCTGCAACTAGGCTTCACCTCATAGCCAGTTTAGCCCATCGATGAAGTTAGTAGCTTTGTGATTTAGTCAGATCACTAGTGCAATCACTTCTGAATATCACTGCATTGGAGATCAGCACATTGTGGGGGACTTTTTAGATGCACGCCATGACAAGGTCTTATGACTGGCAAGAGGAAAACTGCCTTTTGATGCAGTTCCTAGGACAGAGCTCGGTCAGCTTACATCTCAGGAGTTTATGCCAGCTGGAGAGAATTTAGGATATTTTCTTTCTTCCCAATACTTTTGGCAGGTTTCTGTGGAGGAGCGGTGTGCTCAATCCTTCCGGCACCACTTCTCTGTCTGACATCTGCTGGCCACAGGCCGTTGTGGGGCTTCAGCTGACATATAAATATGGAGGTTATTTCCAAGATTCTTTTCAGTTTCAGTGCTGAAGGGCTTTGTGGTTTATTAGGATAAAAATCTTGGAATAGGAGTGCCCTAAATACATTTATTATATTATTCACTTTTTGACAAATGCACTTTAACATTTAATTTTGCTTTAATAACATGTAATCATTACTTATTACAAAGATACAAAGAGAAGCCTAGTGCCTGTCAAGGCAATGATCTGTAATTGGGCTTCCAAATTGCCTTTCCTGCAGCACTCCACATTATTAGTTTTTTTTTTTAATTTGATATCAGCCCCTGCTAAGTATTTTTTTTATTATGACCTTTTTCATTTAAAAGTTTCTTCTTGCCCATAAGGCATATCCCTACTTGATTACTGTATGAAGGAAGACTAAATTAAAATGCAAACTGTAGCCCTATTGCTTGAATATGATGGTTTACATAATTAGGAAATTCTAGCATATTTACCAATTTATATGTACATATATTTTTTATTTTTGGTGCTGGGAATAAAACTCATTATTTTCATATCTTTAAATTTCAAGGTTACTTTGTGTGACTGTTACTGTTGTGTCCAATATTTTTCAGAGGTTCACATGTTATAACATATTAGCTCAGTTTTGTGGAATACAAGACAATAACCCATATGAAACTCAATTATGGAAGTATGTGTGAGCAAGGCATCGATTTGCCCTAGCAGAATCCTGGAGTGTTTTAATTCTCCATGCTCTCGCTTCACTACCTGTGTCATTGCTGAGTCTCCCCACCCTGATTTCAGGTGTGTGTTAGCTGCTGTCAGTTCCCTTCTCGGGAACCTGGCACTGCTGGGGCCACCTTTTCCAAGTTCTTTTGAAGAGATAAAGAGGAGAAACAAAGTCCTGATGTTTATGGTTATCTGCCGTCTTTTTTTTCTTCCTTGCCTCTCCTTTTTCTCTTGTTTTCCTTTTTCCCTTGTAATCTTGCAAGGAAATTTTACCAAAACTGTACTTAATGCAATGTGTGTCTTTCACTTAATCACAAAATAAGTTTCATTTCTCAGTATGAGATTGAAGTATGGGTATATATATTCAAGCACAGAGTAGTTGATTTTTTAGAGTCAATTTAAACCTGCATTTTAGGGAAGGTGGAAAATGGATTTTCCAAGAGCCCACCTCTTGCTGGATGGTCCCAACCACCATTTCCCATAAAGTCAGCACAAAGCAGAGCAAGGGACTCATGATTTGGAACATTTTGGCTCCCACAGAGCACTGCAAGTCAGAGCCCCAGGGCAGGATGAGAGTTACACGTGCCTGCATTGCCCTGGCTTGGAACATGACAAACAGCAGCAAGACAGATGGACCTCAGTGACAGCCTGCACAGCCCATTTGGATGTGGCACCTGCTACTCCCCCAGGACTGCAGGTGTTTCTGATGCCAGGATGGAGCCTGTTCCAATCTGGCTGCTTCTCCTGGCAGCATGTGCTTGGGTTCCTGAGATTCCCCCGTGCACATATATCTAAGTTTGTACTGTTAACTGAGGCCTGGGAGGTCCTCAGAGGAGCGATAGTTCAGGAGTAAGATGATTCTAAAAGAATCCTAAAAGCACAGACCACTCTGACATAATTTTATGAATATTTGAAGATTTTGTATAATATTAAGAATAATCTAAAAGAGATCATTGTGAAAACTCGATTTTCAACTTGTAAACATTAAAACGAGTATATTTAAGTATTTATATTTACAATGTCTTTAAATATATTAAATATATTTTACATATTAAGTGTAATACTAATGAATGTCTTTTATATGCTAAGTATGCTTCTCAATCTTAAATATACTACTTATTAATGTAATAGTAAATATATTTACTGCCAATCATTTGATATGGTAAACATTCTTCACCAACTCAGTTACTAGCATTTGGTATTTCACTTATTCAACATGTTTGGTATGTGTACATATATTCCTATCCCTATGGATATTTGCAAGCACAGCCTTTGCTGCTGCTGTTCTAGCCTCTAGCTGCCTCCTTCTTGTACCTTCTGCCAGTCATGTCCTGGCTGCCCTTGCTGCCTCCATTCTGTCCCCTGCCCACCCGCGTGAAAGTCTGTGTGGAGTCCTGGCTATCCGTGTATTCTCATTGTGGAGTCTGCACCCATATCCCCAGGGGAGGGACAGACACTAGGAAACCACATGCACGTGCACGCGGAGAACTCCCTTTCCAGGGCATGGCTTTCTTTTCTGCTTTTTCTCACTCTCTGGTGCCTTTGACAGCTGTGTTCTATGTTTCAATCTGAATTTGTCATTGTTTTATGCAGCATTGGCACAGTTTAAATGACACTTATCACCAGAAGGGAACAGCTGTGCTTTTTACAGATGGCAGGGCCAGAGATGTAGAGGTCAAGGTTTAGTGGGCAGGACAGGACTCTTCAGGGACATCCATGTGGTGGCTCCCTCTTGCCAAGGACAGAGGGACCAGTCCCATAGTCAGGCCAACTGGTGGGACTCTGGTCCAGGGGTGTAAGTCTTTTCCCTGTGGCCATCACATTTTGAGCTTGGCTATGTAGGCAGGGCAAGATGGTAATCAGATATCAATTTCTAAAAAATTGTGCCAGCTCTTGTAACAACTAAGTGGGGAATGGACAGAAACCTGTAAGGAAAGTTTTGTTTTCAGTAAATGGTAAAAGGTAACATGATTTGATGCCAATGAAGTGTGCAATGACTAGTGGGTTATTTAGGATTTAACTTGAAGTTAAAATCAATAGGGTTGGCTGTGCAGTTTCTGTGTCTAAGCCTGCCAACCACAGAGGGAAAATTCTCAAAGTGTGAGGTGAAATAAACTTCTGCTCCTGTAAGTTACAGGTGTTGGGTATTTTGTCCCAGTGACTAGGAAAGACACATAGACATGTCAGGGCTGTTCTGTGAGTTACTGAGATGGAATGGAGGCAGCAGAAGAGACAAATTTTTGTGATTATAAAATTTGATTTGCTTACTAGATACAAAATGGACAGGGATACAGAGGTGAGTATCATCCAAATAAGAGCAAGTTGCTTTTAAAGTCATGAATCTTCCAAGTCAGTGTGTCTGGATGGAATGATGGGTTGTGGCATCTTGAAACTCAGGCCCAAGGAGAAGTCTGTGAGGATGCATGTCAGAAAGTGGGAGACCACAGCCCAGAGGACAGTGTTGTAGGATGCAAGCTGAGACATTATGATGAGTCCTCCCTGGCCGGGTGAAATCTACCAGTTAAGGTATGTGCAAAGGTCCTGTGCTTTGTCTTAGCACTGGTTTAGATCCTGTAAAGAGTAGGACAGAAGCCTCTGGGGTAGCAGCCACTCCTCCATGTCTGGTCCACTTCACCCTTCTGCCGAGTTAGTGCTTTGGAAATACCTGCCCTGAGAATGTGTCAAGTGGTGTTGCTATCTGATAAGCCGTGTGTTGTGAATCACTGCTTAAAACCAGACCTGTGTGAAAACAGGTGGAGAGGGAAGGTAGCTCAGTAGAGAGGCAGCTGGCATATCTGTGGTGGTTGGGTGAAGTGTGGGCAGGGGAGGCTATTTAAGAGGAAATTTCCAAACCTGGAATTGCATTTGTCTCTGACAGGAGGAAAGGAGCATGTCTGTTTCTAAATCCTGGGCACCTGAAGTTACGTTTTCCAAACAAAGTCCTTCAAAAGTCTCATTGCTGGCAGCATCTTAGGGTATCACGGACAATTTAAGTCATCAAAAGCAGAAAATCATCACCTAAAGAGGAGTACAGCTAAATTAGAAAATGCAGTTGAAAAACTGCAAATGCACCAGTCAAATTAATGCAGTTAAAGTGAATTAAAAGATGAAACTCAAGGCTGTTGAGATGATTTTGAAAAGTTCTTTGATGTCTCCTAAGAAGTATACTGGGTGTTCTTTCTACGAGTTGTGGCAATATATAAAAAGAAATAGCACTGCTAATTACTTTTGCATCTGAAATCAACTTCAGGGAATGAATCTCAAGGAAATAACTTTAGGAAGTTGGACAAATCTATCCATGGTAACTCTGTATAATTGCCAGGGCTTAGAAGTCATCCTACAGACCCCACTGAACACGATCAACAGATTGTGCCCTGATAGCACAGTGCTTGCACCCAGTGTCTACCACAGCCATGCAGCTGTGCCCAGGAGTCAGCATTTGCTCAAGAGGGGAAAGAAGGAGGGGGGAACGTCAGTAAGGCGGCCACTTGGTGCAGACTGGAATGTCCGGTACATAGGAGAGGAAGAAAGCCAGAGGAAAAACATGCTTATTTGAATAATCCGATATTACTTTTAGAAAGAATAGGTAGTTCAAGAAAGTACAGTGTGTTCAGGGTTCGATTAGTCATATAAAGAAGGAAATGATCACATTCATTCAAAATTAAGATCTATTGACTGAGGACATGGCTGTGACCAGGCCACTCAGAAAGATGCCTTCTTTTAAAATTTCCTGCTGAAAATGTGTATGTTAATCTTCTGGTCTTGGCCCTTACATGTAACAAAACAGGATAAAACAGCCCTGAGTGTTGGACAGGCAGAAAGCACAGAACAATGTCTTTATGAAATCAATCTTTATGGCTCAAATGAGCCATTGAAAAAACAAAGATGGTTCAGCGTATATTAAGAATGACGTTAAAATGTCAGGTTTTGCCCTGAATGACACATTTGGCAGCATGAAACCTGCCAGCAGAAACTAGAGTGGGACAGAAATAACTCTGAAGGCAAAATTAAAAGTGAGTGTTAGAACAGTCTGCCCCTTACTGGTTAAGCACGTTTTTACGTTTAGTGTTTGAAAAAGCAGAATGTTTTGCAATGGGAAAATCAGGCTGAATTCTAGTTTAAGCCTCCCTATAAGAGCTGCTATTGGAACGTGGCCGTGCGCCCTTGCTGTGGGGCTGCTGTGATGGAAAGGAGTAGCTGTGACAGAGCGAGCATACTGTGAGGTGTCATACCGCAGGCTGCGAAACTGCTATGGTTTGTTTCTAGACCCCCCATCCCCAAAGCCTCCTGAGATCACAGGGGTTTTTCAGGGGTAGCTGAATGTAGAGCACATGATACTGGAATTAATGGTGTACGATTACTCAGTCAGTCCACTAGTGACTTGCACCACCCTAATCCCGGTAGTCTGATAAGGTAAGAGGGAAAAAAGAGGCTGTTAAGCTCCGTTGTTGCTTTTGCTACCTTGCGGACACCATGAACTGCTCTCTGAGATGCCCCTCTGTCAGGAGCCACCCAGCCTTGAAGCCAGCCGCTTACGCACTGAAACATTCACAAACTGGGACCTAAATAAAAATTTCCTCCTTTAACCTTAGGTGTAGGTATTTTGTGTCAGCAGAGAGAAAAGAATGCTGTTTGCCTCTTTACAGAACAAGTTCACTGGCCACACATGGCTTATACATTCTTCTCTATACAAACAAAGCACCAGATCTTTGCTAAAAGGAAGTCTTGGCATAAATGTGAATATGAATTGCTGCACCCAGATGACCCCAATAGTGTGGCAACTCTGAAAACATAAGATTTGTTTGAATAAAGTGGTTTCTTGGGGGTATAAGTGGGGTCTTCACTTCTTGCTTTCTCACAAAATCACCTCAGTTTCTATAGAAGGCAGATTTTCACATAATTGCTTTGGGTCTTTTCTGTACATTAGGCCCATGGGTATAGTAAATGAAGGTTAGGAATTTCAGCTTAAAAACAGCCTTCATTAGCAGGGCATGGTGGTGTACACGTGGAATCCCAGCACTCTGGGAATATGTGTATGTTTAATTTGCCAGTAATGGTTACTATATTCCAGACCATTAACATATCCAGCACTCTGTCACCTTTTTGAAATCTGCTCCCTTGGCAAAATTCAGTCTCTAATACAATGGCATTAACTACATTAACTAGTACTCATGCCAACCATTAGATCTCTAGACTTGTCCACCCTCTGAAACAGTAAATGTACTGTGGACATAAGTGCCTCATTCCCTTACCCTCTCTGTCCCTGATCATCCCCACTCTGCTCATTCTATGCATTTTTTTGGCACCATAAAAATATAATTTGGCTTTCAGAGAACAGAAGTTTACATGCACATGATCTATGTCCACATACTTTACCTGGGAACCTCAGTGCTACCTCTTTTTATTATAACTCAACATAAAATGCCCAGAGATATACAATAGAAATTGTAAGTACTTTTACAAATGTGACAATATAAAGAAATGACTATGGATTTAGGTTTTCAAACAATTTTACCTTAAATCCATCTGGTGTTAAAACTTAACAGTGTATCAAAATGTTCACTTGATCCAATTAAATGTTAGAATTATATGAAAAAAACTGAAGAAATCCTAACTATCCATATTGTGTAGCAGATAACTATTAGAGTTAAAATCAGTTTGATCTTTAACTAAGTACTGTCATTAAAATTTTACATGCTCACTGAAACTTATTTTGGGGGACAAAACATTTTCTATTTCAGGAAAGGGAATAAACATTTAATCTTCAAGCTCATTTTTTAAAGCTGAAAGCACTTTTAAAGTATTTCTGCTAATCTGAAGCTACTTTTGGCTCACTGCTAACTTGTAAAATATCTTAATAATAAGCAATGTGATTTAAGGTCTCTTTTTTTCTTGTCTATGGAATTCTCATGTTTTTTGTAACTTTATACCAAAGCAGTAAGGCAAGAAAGCAGTTTCTTTTCCAAATCAGACAGTGTCTACCCACTTCAAAATTCAGGGGCTAGAACCACTGCAAACAATCCCAGTAAGAAATTAAGGCTCCTGTGATTTTTCTTTAATTTAAACTATACAGTAAGACTAGCCATGGTATTGCCTGTGTATGCTGAATTTACAAACATCTGGGCTTAAGTCACAGGACATAGGAACAATATTGCCATTTCTAGCTATATTTAAAACACACAGTTTTCATAATCACTTTTGATGAGTTTTAAGACAAAGTAAGAAAACACTAAATCAAGCTGAAAGAATAGGACTGCCATAAGGATTCCTGCCTGAGGTGACCGGCAGGTGCTGTGGCCCCTGCTGCCCCCTGGAACGTGGAAATGCTGGCCAGGCAGTCAGGCTGGCACGAGGTGGTGCTGCTTTCTACACTCCGAGGACTTGGTGGGCACCAGCCAGGGTCTGTCCTGGGTGTGCAGCATCCTCCTTTAAGACTAACCCTTCCAGGTCCATGAAAGAGGAAGCTCACCCCCCACCCCCCGCCCCAGCTTGCACAAGACTTCTACAGTTGTCTCTAGCACAAAAGGGAACCACCTTTGCAGTGTGAGGCTACCAGGGTAAGCACTGTGGTTTAGCCCGAACGAGGTACAGACAAGCTCTTGGGGCTCTGGGGAGAGATTTCAGAGGCACAGCCGAATGGGTGCCACTGCAGTGTTCTCTCAGATCATTAAAGCAAGGTGTGCGAAGAACTATTTGATTGCCAGGATACACAGCCAAGTATATACCGAACCAGCTACAAAGTGCGCAGGCTGATGGAGGAAGACACGCAGCAAACACACCTCTCACTGTTGAATTTACACGCTTGTCTCTCGTTGTTGAAGTCAAAGCTTGGGGTGAAGCAGAGCGAGTCAGTGTCACGAGGCCCGGTGATCAGGTGGGGAAATAACTAGAGATTTTATTTTTTAGCGCATGGTCAAATTTGCCGTGGTTCTAGGTCAGATTATTTGTCCCCTCCTTGTTACATATTCCAAAAAGTGACTCGCTTCCCCCTCCTCCAACCATTTTTGATTTGTGCAGAATATATACTTACCACATCTATAAATAATGCAGAGGAAAGAACCATGAAGCTTTGTTTTAAAGGGGTATAGTAGGTTTCAGTAAGTAAAAAGAGTTTAGTTAAGAGATAACTGGGCAAAAAGGGACAACTCTCAGAGGCTGGGGATATAGATTGGTGGCAAAACACACAATTTTCCAATTTAGTTTCTAGAAGCTGAGAAGGTAAAATAATAAAATAAAGGATTTAAAGATAACTTTTCAAATTGCTTTTCCTCTTCCTTTAACATTACTTAACTTATAAAAGACATGGAAATCTGAGCTGTAGCTGTCTTTCTGGAGCACCTGAGCCTGGGTTTTCAAGGCGAGCACACAGTCCCACGGGCAGTGTGCAGGGCAGGGCTGGCTTGGCCGACTGCAGCCCAGAGCCTCAGCGCCCAGGAGCTCACCGCGCGATGCAGCCAGGCGTCTCCGGAAACTCTTCGCAGGCGTTTTCCACTCTGCCCAGACTGGGACGAAAGCAGGAACAGCTCCCTCCGCAGCCCACAGAAACATTTTAGGGAAACAGTCTGTTTGTACTGAACCTAAACATTCAGCTGAACACCGAGGACCATTCTTCAGAAGACCCAAGTGGGACGGAAGTCACTCTGGCCATGGGTCCCCTGGCACCGCCGCACCCGGCCGGTGGCCTAGGCGGGCTGGGCTGGTAGCGCGCCCAGATGAGGGCCCGGCTCTCCGCTGCCGGTGAGCGCCTTCACCCCCGTGATCTTCTCCGGGCGCTCCATGGAGCCCTCGGGGTCCTGCGGGGAGTGCGGGACCCGCACGTTCTCGGTGACTGCCAGTCCTTTCAGGCCATCCACGTCTTCGCAAGAGCCCTTTCCCAGCGCCGTCGGGGGATGAAAGTCTGTGGACTCTCGGTATGGGAGAATTTGGAGGATGGATGGGAGGTGTCAGTCCGGCCCCCCTTGGCTCGCACGCAGTAATCCCATGGGGTATTGGGGTCCTTGACAAATCTGCCGATGTCTCTGAAGAGCTCGCAGAATGACATGTGGCTGGCCCGGCACACGGTGTAGTAGAGGAGGGCGGCCCTCCACAGGAAGGGGCCGTCCTGAACAGGGCACTGTGGATGCTCGCCAAGCCCTCCTCTCTGGGGTGGTTGGGCTTCAGCTCAACTGTTCCCCGGCTGCTGCAAGTCGTTGATTCCTCTGATTCCTCGGCAGTAACGCGTGCCTGTCCCGTGCCGCAGCATCCCCTCCAGCCAGTGCTCGCGTGCAGCAGCCACGCTGATGGTCAGAGTGGGACACCCACTAACGACCGTCACTAGGCTCGGGACAGCAGGTCCTCGGTGACATGCTCCCAGGCAGCCCTCCTTCCTCATGTACTTCCGCACATGGCACCAGATGCGTGGCCTCCACAGCAGGCTGCCGCCCGTGGCCTGTTCAGACTTCTCGTAGCTTCCTTACTTCCGCAGAGTCAGTTCCATGACACGGATGGACTGCTTCAGAAACTGGTCAGACGCATTGCTGTGCTTGGCAACACATTTGGCAGAGCCCGGTTGGGTATTCAAACTGAGGGTTGTAGGTATAGTCAGATTTGAAGAATCTCAGTTTTTCTTTCTCTAAGTTGGTAGGTTTTATAGCAGTCAATATGCAAAATCTTTTTCCAGAAAAGTCATCTGCTTTCTCAAAGCTTCTAGACAGCTGAGGCTGCTGCTTGGGCTTTGGCGAGGTGGAGAAATGTTGTCGTTTGACCTTGCTTTTGGGTTTGGGTGGCAGGACTATGCCGTTCCCTGTAACAGACATATCATGGGTAAACTTTCCAGGACTTGACACTGAGCTAGTGACAAAAACAGCGGGCTGCCTCTCCAGGTACCACTGCTTGCCAGGGGTACTGGGGCTTTCGTCCTGCGAGGTCTCTACTAGGAGAAGAGCTAGGGCATTTGCTGGGCTTTCTACATCTTTGGGAGTAGGTGGAGGAAGACTGTTTTTGTGCATGGTGCTTTCTTTCCTCTTTGCTCTGCAGCAGCACATTGTAACTACTGGTTCCGGTTGTGAAAATGTCTTTTAGTACTCCGGAGGACAAATGCGAAAGGCTTCTCATGCTGTCAAGGATCAGTGAGTCTTCTGCATTTAGAACAGACTTATTAGCAAGTTCTTGCTCAGGCCAGTGAAGCTTTTCCGTCACGCGAATGGACTCCAGCATCGTCCCGCCAGGGCTGGGAGGTGGACTCCATGGGGTCGAGAGCCGGCGGGACTGCTCCCACCCAAGCCTCGGTGGCGGTGCGGGAAGCGCCTCTCGGTGACACGGGTAGACGGAGTACCGCGGACACGGGACTGTGAGGGGCTCTCTCTCCACCCACAGGCGCCAGAAGGTGCACTCGGTTGCTCCACAGCTATGGCCGCACTTCTGTATGCATTTGTTATATGTGTTGGCCATTATTATATTTTGGATTAGATAAACTAATATTTTAAAAATGTCCATGCTATCCAAAGTGATATACTATTTCAAAGCAATTATAAAAATTTCAATGACAATTATCAACAAAATAGGAAAAAAATTTTGAAATTCATACATAGCCATAAATTAGGCCAAAACAATGCATGATCTTGAATAAGAGATATAAAGCTGGAGGCATTGGACCTTCTGATTTTCAAGTTATATTATTAATTTAAAAAAATTTTATTTTAACGAGAATAAAACCAAGTAAAACAAAGCAGAGCAAAGCCAATCAAAATAAACCTGTGTAATTGACACGGGATTTCAAAACAATAGTAAATCAACAATGGTTAACATAATCCCTCCTGCTGTCTTTAAAATAGCTGCAGATACCTTTAGACATAATAAAAATCAAGCAAAACAGAACAGAATAGAACCAACAAAAACAAAACAGTGAATGCAATAAAAGACTTCAAAACAAGGTAATAGTAAATCCAAAACAGCTGCCATAATGTGTCTTGTTATCTTTGAAATAGCTGCTCGTGCCATCTGATACAATAAAATCAAACAAAACAAAACCCAACCCAACAAAACAGCGAAAATGATACAGGACTTCAAAACAAGACAATAGGGAATCAACAATGGCCACCACCCTCAGAAGGAGATCCCGCAAAGATGTTATACTGAGTAACACCATCCTCTGAATAGATGGTCAGTCTACCAGCTTTAGACTTGCAAAGTTAGTGAAACACTTAACACTACAAGCATCAAACTGTATTTTACCTCAATAGCCATCACTGAAGTCTGTGTTTCTCCAGATCAGCCAGTTGCTTAAGGTGGGGTGGGGCGTTAGCTCTTCTTGTTTCCCAGCCTGTGTGCAGGAAGAGGCTGACATCTGGCTCTCCCCCAGCAGCCTGGCATGGTGTGGATTCACAGGGAGGGCTTGCTGCTTGTTAATTTCTTGTTCTCTTCCCCTGCAGTCCATGATGGCACTGACTCAGGAGAAGGCTGGTGTCTAGCTCTCCCCCATAACGGCCCCTCTATGGCACCAATTTGCAAGGAGGGCTTGCTTCTTGGTGACTCCTTGTTCTCTTCCTCTGCAGTCCTTGAATGGTGCTGACTTACAGGAAAAGGCTGGCATCTGGCTCTCTCCACAGCAGCCTATGCATGTCACTGATTCTCAGGGAGGGCTTGCTTCAAATTATGTTATAAAGATTTAGTAGTGAGAGTGACATGACACTTGCATTAAAATGAATAAATAGACCAATGGAGCAGAACCAAAAGGCCAGAAATAAACCCTTATAGGATAGTGAGCTGATTTCTGATGAGGACTCCAAGAAGACACCACTCAAAAGGAGAGACCTTCATACATGGTATTGGGAAAAGCAGATTTTTCCATCCTGACTTCTTAACTCTGGTCTTCCATACAAAAATCAGTGTGAAATGGGTTAATGCTTACACTGAGACCTAAGCTGCAAAACTCCTAAAAGAGTGTACAGGGGAAAATATCCTTGTTACTGGCACTGGTAACAATTTTTGGACATTGTACCAAAAGCTCATAGTCCAAAAACAAAACCAAACATGTGGGACCGTGTCCAATATGAAGGCGCATTTTATTGCTAAGCTGCCAGAAATCATGCTGGATTTTTAGAAACCTAAATTTGTTATTTATTTCTCAGTTTGACAAAGCATATTTGGCCAAAAACTGATTGTGTCAGGTACTTCATAAAACACAATTCTAGGATTAAAAACAAAAACACCAAATGAGACCTATAAGTAAAAGCTTTGTGTACACTTGAACTCCATGGTTTCTCCCAGGAACATCTAGGAAAGTTTTGCTTATAAATTTCATTCTGAGACAGATTGTGGTGCAGAGACTCAGCTACATTTAGTGTTTTCATTTTTCAACCATGGAAGCCTCTGCACACCCTCTATTTTTGTTGTTGTTGTTGTTGGAGCATCTTTTCACTGTCCTTTAGGAAAAAATGAGGAATTTCTTTCCTTGCCTCTAAATGATTGTGAAATTACTATTTTCACATCACTAAGGTTTTAACAAATATGTTCAGTCTGGAATACTAATTCCTGTAGCTGTCAGTCCATGGCCATTCTTAGGACTCTACAGGGGCCGTCGGGCTGTGTTTGCCATGGGTTTTCCTTTGCTAGTCTGTGAATGCAGTGTTTTCTCAGTGAGAGGGCCTCACAGGGATTGTTCAGACGGTGTTTCTAGTGACTTTAAAATTTGCATGTGTCCTCTGTGTCACGTGTTATTTGCATGTCGATTGAGTACGTGCCTTTCCTTTCTTCAGAAGGCTGGGAACTGTCTGCACAGGGCAGCTCCTCATGTCCCGGCCAGACTCCATTTCTCATCCTTTAAGTTCAGTTCTCTCACGCACCATGTGCTCCTTGGCCTCCAAGAATAACTGCACTAGCATATACTTCGGGGTCAGGCAGGAGCAGTGCTTTCCTGATATGCTGTCTACCCCTTGATTTTGAAATTCATCTATTCTTTTATTTTGGAAAAGATTTTATCTTTCTATACTTTCAAAAAGTTCTTTTGGTTTTATTTCTTCTCTTATTTCAAAATACCAGTTATACAACATTGACTTTCAGTTTGCTCTTTTTTAATCACAGCTTTTCTCTCTAATCCTCTAATGTTTTTTTTTTTTTTTTGTATTGAGGATCAAACTCAGGACTCATGACCACCTACTTGCCAGGTAGTTGCTGTGCTACTGAGCTATATCCCTGGCCCTTTGGATGACTTTTTCTTTTCTTTATTTCAGTAACTCTATAAAAAGTCTTCTGTATCTTCAAAGACAGTTTTCAAGTTTTTATTTTAATCGATATTTGAGATACAGCTTTCACAAGTTTAATGGCTTAGCTTGATTTTTCTTTCTTGACTCCCCTATCTCCTTTGAGTTCATTTCCTGTCTCACCCTTCCATTTCTCTGAAGATGTGGTGAAGTGTTTGCTTGTGCATGTGTTTTGGTTTGGGTCTCATTTGATTCCATTCTAGGTATGCCTCTTCTTTAGGACCGGTGTGTGGGCAACAGCTGTTGCTGTTGTTGATAATATATAAGCTCCATATGTGATTTTTTTCTACTTGTTTTTCATGCTTGAATGGATGTAATTTCATTTGAAAATAGCAATTTGCATAAAGAAAATATGAGGAGGAGACCTGAATAATGAGCTGGGGCAGGTGGCAGTTTTCCTGGCCATGTAGTTTCAGAATGCCCTCCAGCTGAACCCCCATGTTTTGCTGTGTGTGTGTGTGTGTGTGTGTGTGTGTGTGTGTGTGTGTCTGGGAGAGTGGCACATGTTTCCAGTTTTTATCCCTCCCCATGCCTTCAGAAGCCCTACTGTAATAGGCTCCCTACTTAGGACGAGGTCCTAGTCTTCCCACTACCCAGTGACTGGTGGCCTCAGCATCCTAGCGTAGTTCTCCTCCCTGAGGAAGTGCTTCACCTTGGCTTCACAATTTCATTCCTATGAGTCTGAAGGGCCCCTCCTGGGCTGTTCTTAGTATTGGCCTCTTTGTGACTGGCCCATCCTGTTTACCCACTGACTGAGGAGTACCAGCCACTCGGGCACACACCAGCGTCCCAGACTCACAAACAGGCGTAAGCAAGCCTGTCTGTGTTGTAATCAATCCTTGACTGTTACCTTGGTGATTTCACACTGGTATAGAAAGACAAGTGATTTCTGTTTCCCTCTGGTCCCTCCTCTCTGGGAGATCAATGTCTCCTATCATCTAAATGTTTTTCACTTCTATTCTATGGAGCCCCAACAAAAAGATTTTGAAAACACTCATTCTAATCTCTACCTGAACATTTGCAATGTCAATTAGCATGTCAACAACCCTGAACAATTCCATCTTCTCAGCATTTCACAACTGTTTTTGTTTATACAGTTTTTTTCTTTTTTATTAGAATTCAGTCTTTTTTTTCAGGGGTAAAATCATTTTCATAGGAAGTTTTCTTGTGATATGTAAATCTAAAATGTGGATTTTTAAAAAAATCAGCTGTAAACTAGCCAAAATTGAGAAATTTAAGTGAAAGCCTGATGGTTTTGAGAATATGCTAGAAAGACTATTTTCACTTCTATATAAAAATGCTGTAATAATTTACTTACTTTTATTTTAAAGAGAAAAAAAACCAAAAATCCAGAAGCAAACAAACCAACAAAACAAAAAATAAAGGAAAACAACAACAACAACAAACAATAGCTATATGGGTTTTCAAAACAAGACGATAGGAATGTAACAATGGTTGTTATATTGCATACTGTTATCTTCAAAATAGTTGCTCAAGTTACCAGATACAGAAATAAAACAAAACACTAAAATGGAACAAGACATTGGATTTCACAAAAAAAACAGAAGTAAATCCCCCACAGTTGCTATAATGCATACAGATCCAAATAGATGCTCAGACTATCACCTTTAGGCCTGCAAAGTCAATCAAACATACAAACATTAAGTTTTTGTTTTAATTTCAGTTCCTGAGTTCTCTGAATCAGACTGTTGGTTATGGTGAGAGTGTGTGTATGGGGCAGCGGGTTGCTCTTCTTGTCTCCCAGCCTGTGCACCAGCTGGCTCATGGGAAGGCATCGTCTGGCTTCTTGATTCTCTTCCTATTCCATATGGCTTCCCTTGGCTCATGGGAAGGGATAGTTTCTGCTGTAATGATTTATAAACCATGAAACTTATGAACTTTTAGCTTCCATTATTTTGTCTATATACTCCCATTCACCAAGGCGTTTTTATTCTGCCTGGGTCATTTCTATATAATTACGTCCATTCAATTTGCCTATTTGTTACTGTGTGCCTATGTGCCCATTTCTCTTAGTTTCTTAGGGAGGAGGTATTGGAGAGAATTTCATTCATTAAATGTGTTTTTTCCTTGCTTCTCAAAGATGAGATAGCCTGTACCTGATCTTTAAGTGTGGTAATGAGACTCACTGAAATGGGAATGGGAAGGACTTTGAAGTTGCCAGGTAGTGATTAACTGTATGCTTTGGGATGGACAGTGTGCCTGATAATCTGATTTACAGTTATTGATTGATTAAACATGTCCAATGAGAAGGGCTACCGGATGGGTGACTGCCAACACAGCAGCTAACCCAACAGGAGTTCAGGGCATGGCAAAGAGACAGGACAATAGGGTGTGACCTGTCACCAAAGGCTTTCAGATCATGGCTGGGATGCATGTGCACACCAGCTTCCCACAGCCTGGATTTGACATCAAAGGAAGATATAAAGATGGCAGCTACTGACTTCATGGCCACTGGCCTTTTCTTGCAGTTACCTGACTTCTCTTCAGAGCACTTTTTCTTAAGCACTTCTTTCCTTTCTTTTTATTTTCTTCTTTAATCTTTTCTTTTGTTTTTAACTTTCATCAGATGTTCTGCCTATGTCTTTGAATGGGACAGCAAGAAACTGGAAATGACCACTGGCCACCACGTGGTTTGACACGTGTTTGAGGGTGTTTTCAAAGTCATGCTTGTCGCTTAGACAGTGACTGACTTCCTGAAATGAGATTAGTTCAGTCATGGATTTATCTTATGAATGTGAGAGATTTTGAACACCTAGTTGAGGACATTCCCAATTTTAAGTTCATTCAAGTTCATCCCCATACCTTCCCTTTCTTCTTTTCTTTCTCCTTCTCTTTTTCTTTATCCTCATTTTTCTACTCTTTCTTCTTTACCTTCTTCTTTTTTGTGGTTTTGGGGACTGAACCCAGGGTCTTCACACTGAAGTACATCCCTAATCCTTTTTTAATTTATTTTGAAACAGGGTCATTGAGTTGCCCAGGCTGGGCCCCAGACTTCCCAACCACCTACCTGGGCCTCTCAGAGTACTGGCATTACAGGTGTTTGCCCATGCAGTGGCTCCCATATTCTCTTATTGAAAGTCTATGTTAGGTCTCCTTCCTATACTCCTCTGGGTGCAGGTCCCAGTCCCCAGCCTTCACCCCAGACAGCATCTACACCTGGGGAGAAAGCTTCCCTCCATACCCCCAAGATAGAGCTCATGTGGCCCTCCTGAGCAACTTGGGTGTCGCATTTGCCCGTGTGCCACTTGATGGAGACACAGCAGAGACATAAAGTCCACAACATGTGACTGTCATCTACATGTCTTCTGCAGCCACAAGGTCTCTTGAAAGTAAATGATATGAAACATTCAAATTCTGCAATAGGAAGTAGATACATGTACAGAAGAAATAAGCTTAAGCACTGGGTCTGGCAGCCTATCTTAGTGTTAAGAGAAGACAGATGATTTACTAATATGAGAGGCCATCCAGGAAGTAACTTCAGTCTCCCAAATTTAGGTTCAGTCTCTCAAATTTAGATCTTAGGATAATATTAGGATTTTGTTTCCCCTGGCATTTTAAATTGATGGTGTCATGGAAAGAATCTTTTCCTTGATGATTAGATGTGGTGCCTAGCTTGCTGAACTGCATCATTTTCTTCTGTGATTCTAAAGACCTGTATCTTTAATCTTCTTGGAAACTGAATTCAAAGTGAGAAGATTCAGTTCAGTCATTTTTTGAAAACCTACCTCTAGACCAAGAAGTGTTCTGGAAGTCAAATAGGCCAAAGTTCTTGATAAAGTGTGATACACAGGACATTTTGCTAAGGGAAATGTAATTTGGTTATCTGTGTCAAATATGATTTATTTCTGTATGACAGAATTAAGAAAATCTTGCTATCAACAGGTATATACTCATTTGTTCAATATTTTCTTAAATATCTTAGCATTAAACTTTTATGCATCTTTTCATGCTACTTGGCCTATTACTCATATTACTATAAAACACCAGCACCTGTTGACTATTAAATAAATATTCTGAGTTGTGTTCATTATTTTTGAACAAGAATTCTTTAAAAATTTTTATGTCAGTTTTTATAATCTCACAGAGGATTTTTAAGTTTTTTTCCCCTCAAGCAGCACTTGGGAGGCTGAAGCAGGATTGCCATGGGCCAGCCTGGACTATATAGTGAGTTCAAGACCAGTTTGTACTGCATAGCCAGAATCTGTCTCAAAAAACAAAAACAAAAGCAAAACAAAACACCAAAAAGTTTTAAGTTTTCAATGAGAAGTTCAAAATCAGTCATATTTTTAAAAAACAAATGAATTTTACCAAAACTATTAAGTTGTTTTTTGTGACTCTGTAGTACATAGCTAGTTCAAAACACTCATGCAGGGAAAAGTGAGAAAACTCAAATGTTTTGCAATTACAGGACGATAACAGAGAAAAAGCATCATGTTTAATCTGGATACATTAAAGCCAAATGTGACTTCTCCCTTGAGCATCTAGAAAGACTGACCAGAATCTCTATTTTCTCTTCATATCTGACTTTACATTGCATTTTTTTCTATGCTTCATACATGAATAAAAAAAAGACATCTTAAAATCTATTTTCACAATATTCACCGTATGTGGAAAGTTCCCAAATAAACATGTTCTGAAATAAACAGTGTTTTCACTTTTACTTTCATTTCTTCTTACTCTCCATATGTGATTTCTTTTGCATTCAGGTATTGATTGGATTTTGTCAGAGAGACATCTGCTCCCTGTAAAGAAAAATATACATGCTGGCTGTAGGGATTATTTTGACTCATACATGTTTTGGTGCAGAAGTTCTCAAGATGTGCTCCTGGATGCAGGACCGTCAGAGTCATGAGGGACCTCTGCAGACCCCGCTGTCTACTGAACCTGGGGTAGATGGTGATCTGTGATCTACTAGCCTCTGGTGATTCTGGCATACTCACTGGGGGATGCTGCTGCCAAGAGAATCACAACTGCTGCCAACTGCTTGTGCCCAAGGTGTGAATGTTTTTATTCAGCCTTTTTCTGCCATTGCTTTCTCTTTTCCACTAATGAAATCTTCTGGCCATAGAAATGTGACAAGATGCTGGGCCTCTTTAGGCGACAGGCACAACTTTAAAACAGTGAGGTATCATCACTGGCAAGGATGGGGGACCACACACATCCATGGGCTGTGGTAACAGAAACTGTATTTTGGAAGACTAATCTAGCTGCATCTATAAAATGTAAAGCATTCTGTTCTTTGATTCATTGACTGTGCTTTTCAGAACCATTTTCACAGAAAGGATCACCGACCAGAGAAGAGTGTGCGACTCACTGATGCTCACTGAGCTTCACTGGTGGTGGGGAAAGTTGCAAATGGCTTGAATGGAAACTTCAGAGTTTCCTAATTTTCAAAAACAACTCTTTTCACATAGAAGCAGAAAGACATATTTGGAAAAGCATATTGGAACTACATTCAAGTTTTAAATGTGTGGAGAAGATGGGAAAGAAAAACTCCTATAGACAGTAGTGATTATTTTCAGGAAAGGGTAATAGGAATGAAAAGGTGGGGAAATGGGGACTTAAATCATTATTCTAAAACTTCTATACTTTAAAAAATATATAAGAATATGTAAGAACATATATTAAAATATATAAAGAATATACAAGAATATGTCAGTTTTACAAGTAACCCCCCATCCTCCAAAACAGACAAATGCAGGTGAACAAATCTGTGAGACATGCTTTAATCAGGACCCCGTGGTTCATCCTCCACATGAGCAGGAGTGGACACAGGCTGCTACCACAGTGCTGTTGGGGCACAAGGACGTCAGTGCTCTTACACAGGTGTGTCTGCTCAGTGGTACTAGGGGGCAGGAACACACTCCAAGGTGAATTTGGGCTGCAGACAGCAGAGCCCAAACAGGCCTCGTGCTACAGAGTCTGAGTCGCGGTGCTGTTTCTACCTAACCCTCCCCCACCATTTTCTATGGAAACCCACTGCCCTCAATGGGTCTTACTGCATCTGAACCCAGCTGTCAGGGCCAACTTGACAGGAGTTCCCAGCTGCCGGGCCGTCATTCTCCTTTATGGACTACCTTCTCTGGGCCCTCCCTGACCCACTTCTTGGGTTTAGAACCTGTAAAATTCTGATGCCCATGTCTCAGAGTCCTTGTATTAGTACTCTATCTACATCACCTTCCTACAAGCCACAACCATGGGAGGAACTGTGTCAAAACCTGGTTGGAGGCCTACTGGCCAGGTCGGGGGCCCATCTCTGCTACTGGTTTCTGTGTCAAACTGAAGTCATGCATAGGAACTGCCCCTTGCTCTTTACTGGAAGTCTTGTCTACCACTTCTCTCTCCCTGTGTACATCCCACTGGGTGTCATGGTCTTTCTGGGCATCCTATCTGCGGTCCTCCTCAGATTGAAATGGGGAGGTGATCCTGGGTAATCCTAGCAGCCCGAATACCAGCACCAGCATCCTTCTAAGATAAGAGGCAAGTCGCAGAGTATGCATGAGAGCAGTGTCTCTCTAGTGGCAGAGCGAGGGAGACAGCTTTAAAGGTTCTGTGTCGCTGGCTTTGAAGGTGGTAGGTGGGGTCATAAAGGAAAGAAAGCCATAGAAACAGGCTCCTCAAGGCCTCTATAAGAGCCCGTTGTGCTACACCTTAGCTTTAGCTCTGTGTTGAAACCAATTCAGGGCTTGTGACCTACAGAAACATGAGAGACAAAGTTGGTGCTATTGAAACCACTGGATTTGGGGTAATTCACTGCAGGAGGCAAATGAGTCATCCAGAGTACTGACGGGAGGGAACAGTGTGCCATGTTGGATTCAGATGAGCTTAACTAGAGACTGCCCAGGGAGTCCACGCCACCATCCTGTTTGTGTGGACTGTCCTGCAGCTGGCAGTTGGCTGACTGTACCATCGGAGTCACTGACCCAGGAGCCAATCTTACATGGTGCTTCCTTCTTATTTTTATGCAGCTGGGGACTGCCATTTTGAACACTACCAGTTTGGGGAAGAGACAGTATTGTTTTCTGGAGGCAAAGCCAGAAATGACCACTTGTGCCAACAAGGCTGATCAGAGCAGAGCTCAGAAACCTGGTCCCTTTCTTCTTGTCTACAACCCAGGTGGGAGGGCAGCTTGCTTTCTGTCCTCACCCTGTGCTTCAGTCTGGGCCAAGTCTTTTATTTCTTCTTCTCATTGTTTTGGAGGGGAGTGTTCCTTAAAGAACAAAGTG
Source organism: Hydrochoerus hydrochaeris (assembly GCA_004027455.1). Taxonomy (NCBI): domain Eukaryota; kingdom Metazoa; phylum Chordata; class Mammalia; order Rodentia; family Hydrochaeridae; genus Hydrochoerus; species Hydrochoerus hydrochaeris. Next base: position 62,509 of record PVLA01003870.1, on the reverse strand, counting down.
ACCTTGCCGGTGAGTTACAGGCAGACTAAATGTCCAGCTTAACAGAACTACAGCTCTGACTAGCTAACAGGCAGCATCTTTCTGCATCTTCAGAAGGTAGATGTGGCACATCATTTCTTCTTGCCAGAAAGAAATGGAAAACTCCAAAGACAAAACCACATCCTTGTGTATGATGTGTTGTATGGGAAAGTGCTTTAAAACAAAAGCCTGACTTTCTTCTTTCGCTTAATCCCATCAGTGGATATTAACAAACATCTGTGTGCCCGGCACAGTTCGATCTGCCACTGTGGGCTTTGTTCTCTGATTTCTGAAGAGAAAGTGTGGGAAGCTATTCCTACGAGTTTGGACAATGTGCTCCGCACTTAGTGGGTGACGATGGACTGCGTCCCGGCACCAAGGCAGGCATCCTCATCACACACATCTCAGTGTTTGACACAAAGCTATTAAAACAACCCTAACCACCAAGATTGTCTATCCTTCACTGACAGATGTAATTAGATAAACTCATTGGGTACACACTGTGTAACCATAGAAATGCTCTGGGAAACAGGAAAAAATATCCAAATACACATAACAACCCCTGGAGAAAGGCTGAGATGGGAATTTTATTTTATAAAAGAAGGGAAGAGCATGAGGAAATATAATCAGCAACGAACTGTGGGTAGTTAGTCAAATGCTTAGCAAGTGGAAAACAAGGCATTGTTTATTTTTAAAATAAGCCAAGTACATAATAAAATGTTATTGCCCATGAAATTATTCTTTGTTTTCAGTTTACTAATCTTGAGGGGAGGAAAAGCCTGGAGTTCTTTTAAATTCATTCAATACGTTTAAATGTGTTCTTATGATGCGCTCACTAGAGAATGGAAGCAGCTTAGGCACTGTGGCTTTTGCATTTTTGTATTCTGTCCATAAACACAAACTGTGCAGCAAGGTGATCTCCTTATAAGTGTGTGGGTGTGCGTGTTCCCACACACAAGGCCACCCCAGCCTGGGGAGAGGGAGGATGAGGACAGCAAGAGAGAGGGTGTCCTGGTGTGGGGTGAGAACAGAGCATTGCAGGTATGGGAAGGTGGCTGGAGAAGCCCTTCTGGCTGTGTCTCAGACCTCTAGGCCACAACTGAGCAAGAGGAAGGGAGACTTGCCCAGAGGCTGTCTGCATCTGCCCACGTTTAATTTCCATACAGCAGATTCAGAGAGTGACCAAGCGATGGCTGCCAGGCTTGCAAAGCAGAGACGCACTGGAATAGAGCAGTGGGGACCCTGGACAGGGGGTGCGCGGGAAGCCTTGTCCACAGAGCACAGCCAGGACAGTTTTGAGAAGCGATTAGAGCAGCACACTAAGGGGTGCCTGAGATTGTGGGATAGAGATATATGAGTGGTTGCCACCTAGAATGATCACTTTATTAGTATTTTGTAGCCTAATCTCATCTCCAGCCCAATATTCCCTAGTTTCTTCCATGTTGCTTTATCATGGTGCCACGTGTGAATAAGAATCTACTTCACAGTCTAAGAAACCGACAAACAGAGCCAAAGTCCCATGAGCTGACAGCCTGAGCTTGCAGAGATGCTTTGAAGACCTGCCCTCTTCTCTGCCTCCTCACCCAGTAGCATGGGTCCAAAGTGTTCTCCACTTGCTTCCCCAGTGAGTGACTCAGAACATGCTGTCAGCGCTACCATGTGGGAAAGGCACCATGGCCCATGTCTGAGTCCTTGTGGAGGAGATTGTGGGGTTGACAGAATCTACGAATCATCATTTTCAGGACCGGAGAGGCCTCTGAGCTGTGAGAAGGGTCTAGGAGAGGTGATGGGCATCAGGAGAACTGGGGCATCTCCACCATGGAGGTCAGCACCAGGGCACAGCTAACACTCAGATTAATGGGGACAGTGTCAGCAGTGGCCAAAACAGTCTCTGTGGAATGTCTTCCTGGTGGACTTGAGTTTCCCAGGCCGACTGTGGAGGGAATCTGATAATGTATTGTGCTCGAGAAATCTTGCCATGAGACCTGAGGCCCAGCACTGAAGACCAACTTTGTGAGTCCTCAAATTCTTTGGATCTCACAGTGTTGCTGTTAAGATGCTAATAGTACACAGAAAACTCCCAGCTCACAGCCAGGAAGTCTGTCTTCACTGGATCTTGGACTTTCTATTCCTTGATCAGTTAGAGATAAATTCCTTTGTTTATAAGCCACTCAGTTTATGATATTTTGTTGCAGCAAGCAGATTAAACTAAGACACTTGACTGGTATCAGGTTGCTCAGCAGAGCAATGGGATTCAGGGTAATGAATCTCCCAAATGGAAGATTCTTTATGTGGAAAGGGTGCTATGGGACAAGCTGTTGAGAAAGCCCCTAGCTTCCATGTCCCTCACTTTCAGCCTGCCTCAGTGGTGCTGTCCTGTCTGCAGCATCTGTTTTGATGGAATTGAGGTTTCACAAAGCTCTGTGGAGGCAAAAAGTATGATGCTGCTAGGCTGGGATCTAGAATGTCCTCTAAGCATTTTATTGTGTGAAGGTTTGTTTGGTGATAGGATTTATGGCAAGTCATTGGGTCAGGAGACCTGTAACATCATCAAGTGGATTCTGCACTAAGGAGATCATAATTTGATGGCATTGCTGAGACAAGGGGCCTACTGGAGAAAATGAACCATGGTGGTGTGGCCTTGGGACTCTGTCTGGTCCCTGGCCCCTCCTCTCATGTTCCTTGTCTCCTTGACTGCTTCCTGGCTGCCATGAAGTGAGCAGCCTGGCTCCCCCACACCCTTCCACCACGGTATTGCTGCCTGGCCACGTGCCTAAGAGCCATGAAGCCAGCTGGCCAAGCACAGAAGCCTCTGCAACTTTTGAGTCAAAATAAACCTTTGCTCTTTAAATTGTTACTCTCAGGTATTTGTCACTGCAGTGGAAAACTGGCTAACACAGATGTTGCATTTCTCTTTTAGATTGGAAGATGGGCTTGCAACGATTGAGTGACAACCATAAAACCAAAAAATTCTAGAAACCACATCTTCTGGCTCCTCTTCCAGTGCTCTTTGCATGACAATGAATTCATGTTTTCTGTATGTATGTCTTCCTTATTTCAAGGGATAATGAGCAAATGACTTTGCTCAAATCCAGCTGGTGAGCAGTGTAGAGAGGAAGTGTTCACGGCAGAAGGAATGTAGACAGTGAGGTAGAGGAAAGGGTATTGTCCTGCTTGTTTATCCAGCTCCTTGGGTGCCTTGCTGGTCTCAGCAGTCCAAGGCCTCATTCTGTGTGTGGAGGACGCTGGTGTCGTGTGATGCTGTTTCTCTCGTGTTTCTACAATAGTCCTGTTGGGTGAGGTCCCTGTAGTCACAAGTCCCCTGCCAAGTAGGGGTAAAGGGGTTGCCACCTGGAATGCAGTCTTTGGGACAAATTCTTCAAAGTCATATGGCATAACATGAGGAATAAGTTTATGAGGTAAATTTACTTAGGCCAGCCAGGGAAGACCGGGTGCCCATCTCCATCCTTCTTCAGGAGGGTTCAAGGTGAGTAGGCACCACAGTTCGCATTTTAGTGGAAGGACCATTCATTCCTCCCATAAAAAAGCAGCTACTTTAGGGTAACCAAGTGACAGATGTTCAGAATGGGCAGACGTTCAGTTTTTGTTGTCCTAACTGCTCCTCTCATGGGGTGAGGGAGACCTTGGCTTTCACTCCAGTGGTGCACCCATCAATCAGAGTGAGCTTCCAATTCCATTCTGGAGAACCTCTCTCATTTCAGCACAGCTATGAAGTCTTCACAGTGTATATTCTGGACATGGAGAAGAGTACAGTCACTTATATCATGATGGTTGCATGAAGAAAATCCTGTTATTACTGGAGCATCTGATTGGTTGGTCCATCATAAACATTAGTGTCAGGAAAGGAGGTGAGCTTCTCAGGACAATCCCAAAGACTATCTCCTGGGCTCCTTATGGACAGAGATAGAAGCATTGGCTATGGTGACAGTTATGGTTTAATCAATGTGCTGTCCATTCTCACATTGGTAAGGTCACATATCAGGCAAACCTTGTAAGATTACATAAGGCAGAAATGTAACCTCCATTATCTCAAAATCCTAAAAGCCACAACTTAGCAGGATACAGCAAAGGCCACAGAAATTTCCTTGAAAGGCCATCCTGTGAGAGATACCAAGGTGTCCTCTGTGGCTGAGGGAGAAACTGGTGGCAGCGATACTACTGGTTAGATCTTAGTGCATTAAACCTGTTCTTTAAAAACCATTAGGTGGAGCAAGAACTTTGGTCCCCTAATTTCACAAAGTCTCTTGCTGCTAAGTTACAGAGCTGGAATTTAAATGCAACTTGCTTTCCACAAGTTGATGACTTCGTATGCCTTCTCTTCAGGGACAGACAGCCAGGTAGAAATATTGTCCTGACCTATGATGATTTTGAAACAGAAAAAGAAAAAAATCCTTTAAAACTGTGCATGCTTATAGGTTTGGGACATCATGCCATAAACAGGAAAAAATTCAATACACATAGGAAAAGAATTCCACATTAGTAAAATGTAAGTTAAAGATCAAGTTTTTAGCAAGGAAATAGTTTCCTGGGTCAAAGCTTTACTTGTGGCAAAGTAAAGCTTTGAGGGAATAACACAATATGATATGATATGACATGATATGATATGATATGATATGAGGAGAATGACAAGTCATTGTTAAATAGAGGAGGAGAAAAAGTCAACTAATGTTCATCATCTGTACTATTGTTTGTTAAACTCTTATCAGTTGCTGGACCCTCAGATAAAATAACAAAATCAACACTTTAGAAATACATTGATTCTTGGCTAGAGTCTTTTTACACAGCCGTATGTAAGAGATAATCAAGACAGGTAGAAACAAGGCAACCATGAATGTTTTGCCAGTTTCAAATTATTCTGTCAGAGAGGGAAAATGAGTAGACTAAGACAGGCTAAGGAGGCTCTTTTGGCATCCACAGCTGTCTTAGTTACTTTTCTATCATTGCTGAGACAAAACAGCTGACACCAGAATTAAGGAAAGAAAGGTTTATTTAGCTTACAGTTTGTCCATAATTGGCTTGGGCAACAGTTCATGGCGGCAGAAGACAGCAGAGCAGCAAGGGCAGAAAGGGGGAAAATAAACCTCTTCTCCTCCCTTATATTGTAAGCAGGCTAGTCGCCCACCCAGAGCAGGTGTAACACTCAAACCACCTCTCTGCCCTCCTCTTGCACAGGTCAGCATCTTTACAAAGGACACTGTTAAGCTTCTAAACTTCTCAAATTGACATAATGGATCAGCCATAATTTACCCCTTGTCAATTGACAACCAGACACATTTCTATAATCAGGATTCCAGATACAAAACCATATTTTTCTTATCATTTCACAACTTGAACATTATAATACAGGTTTAACAATCCTTAAGAACTAGTATTAAGTATATCAACATTATATTACATGAGAACCACAATGTTTTGTCCCTGGCTCCCCAAAGACTCATTCCTTTATTCTAAAAGCATTTAGTCCATCTGTAAGAGCTGCCCAAATCCTAAAAGTCCAAGTCCCAAGTCTTCTCCAAAACATAAGGCAAACTTAGTTGCAAGTCCCTGTAGTTGTAAATAAAAACAAAGTTAAACACTTTCAACATTCAGTGGCACAAGATAAACATTTTCATTCTAAAAGTTACAAACAGGAGAATACAAAGGATTGGGACCAAAGCAAATCCAAAATTCAGCAGGGCAGACATTAAGTTCTGGAGTTCCACATGCACCATTCGAGTCGATCTGTGGCAAATTGTAAGCTCTATAGGTCTTGAGTGGCTCCAACCTATGGCACTTCCAGTTGTTGTAGCTCTCACAGCGTCTCTCTCTTAGGACTGCTTTGGTTACTCCTTGGAGAATTCCTTTGACAGTCCATGTTCCTTGATTTTCTAAACTTCTGAAGTCTCCATTGCACCTCAGGCTTCACGTTCACAGCTTCACAAATTGTCCTCTCAGGGGCTCACTGCCTGGCCTCCAGGCCTGAAATCAAGGTGGAAGAAGCATTTTTAACCCCATAACTCTTGCATTCTGTACGCGCCTAAACTGAACACCATGTGAATGATGCCAAGGTTTGTTGCCAGCCAGAGAAGTAGCCAGGCTCTCCTCTCTTTTGGCTGTAGGAGTAGAGGGCCTGGATGACTGAGCATACGGAATCCAATTCTGAGGAACAGATTTTCTACATTGCTGCCATTCTGGAACATTGTGTGGCCCCTGCCATTCCGGAACATGATACTCTGTGGTTTTTTCAGAAAGCAAAGTCTTTCACTTTTGCAGTTTTGAGGCTTCAAAGAGTGGAGACTTGCTACTTTTTGTGATGCTTTCAGGCCATCTTCTCTGTTCTCCTGTTCCTTCTCAGTAATTCAGATTTTCTCAACTCTATCTTTGTAGTCCAAAGCTGTACTGGAGCTCTTTTCTGGCCAAATTCACAATGCTTCAAATCATCCTTCTGGGCTCTTTGCTCTTGATTCACAACATAAATCTGGCAAAAGTCCCCAACAATAGTCATGCCACAGCCTCAATATTCAATGCCTTGAAATTTCTTCTTTTAGTTTAATGAGTCCACCACCGTTAGTCTCAGGCAAGTTAAACTTTCTGTCAAGCTGTAGCACACATCAGCTGGAGTCCAGTGCCCAATGCAGTCCTTTCCAGCAGAAACCTACTGAGCCTGTCCTTGCTGGCAGGATTTCTATCAACCTTCTGGTCTCCTGAGCTCTGAGCAGACTCTCCCATACAGAACAACCTAAGGTGTTCCAGCACTAGTCTGTCAGGTGACATGTCTGAACCTTTCCAAACTCTTCCCACAAAGCCATTCCCAAAGGCTCTTGAACCACATGGTCAGGTGCAGTCACAGAAATAACCCACTTCTCTGGTACTAAATTCTGTCTTAGTTACTTTTCTCTCATTACGGAGACAAAATATTCAACATCCAAAATTCAGGAAGGAAAAGTTTACTTAACTCACAGTTTGTGGAGGTTTCAGTCCATAATTGACTGGCTTCAAGGCAGGATGGCATGGCACAGGGGCAACACTTCAAGGTGGCAGAAGACAACAAAGCAAAAAAGCAAAAAAGGGAGACCAGGCCTCTTCTTTTCCCTTATAATGTACGCAGGCTCCCCCTCCCCACAGGGTGGGTGTAGCACTCACACCTCCTGGGTGCTCTCCTCTTAGGCTCAGAATTTTACAAAGTAAGGACTCTGGCTCCCTACTTTGTCAGTTAGTTAAACTTCTAAACTTCTCAAAGTTGATACAATGTAACAACCATAATAATAGCCAAAGCCCAAAACTGACCTTGCAGTCCTTAGTGACTGAACCTAGGGAGTTTCAAGGTCTGTCTGAAGATCAAATGGAAATACCTGTTGACACCCACAGATCCAGTGGCTGGGGGTGGTGAAAGTACGTAGCAGTAGTAAATACTGGATCAGGCCATGCTAGGAATGTCCTTAGAAACTAGCCATTTCCAGAAAGATACTTCCTACAAAATCTCCTTAATAGAATGATTCTTTCAATGCCTGAATTTCTGTATTGCATGTGAGAATGCATGTATGGGTAGAATTTAGTTTGTGGTGGGGATCATATCGTGGTGTCCAAGACAGAATGTTTTTCAGGCTCTCATAGATCTTTTGTGACAGGGCATGCTGGGTGACACAGTGAATCAGCCCTTAGCCTTCCCTGCCTGAAGAGGAGACAGCCCTGGAGTAGGGGTGCCTGTGGCAGGAAATGCATGGAGACAGGCAGACTAAGGCTCATTCAGATTCCACCCACAGCAAAGCCAGACAGGAAGACTGGAGGACTGACACCAAGGAAACCATAAACCAGAATAAAGCTCTCCTCCTTTAGATCATAAGCACACAGCAGCAAAACCGCGACAGTGTCCAGCAGACACAAGAGCTATGGTCATGATTTGTATATATTTACGAATGTTCATTATGTGAGGTCCGTTGGTATCTGTGAAAGTTTGCAACTTGAATGCTCCTAAATTGAAGAGTTACTATAGTTATCTCTTGGTTATAAGATTCTGGATGACTTTATCTATTATTTATAATTACTTGCAGATTTTGTTTAGTGAGAATATATTATAGCTTAGGGTTGAAACAGCTCCCAAACTCATGTGCTGAAGTTACATTATTAGCTTTTGGAGAAGTGACTGGACCAACTAGGGCTCCAACTCCAGTGAGAGGAGTAATCCACTGATGAGATCCTAACCTGATGGCATTACTGGAAGGTGATGGCAACAGGAGAGGGGGCCTAGTTGAAGGAGAAAGGTGATGGGTGAGTGACTTGAGGATTCTATATGGTCCCTTGGTCCCCTGCTCTCTGGCTGAGTCATTCTTTCTGCTTCCTGACTGCCAAGAGGTGAGCAGCTTTTCTCTATCATCTCCTTCTGCCATTATCTCTGCTTCACCATGAGTCTAAGAGCAAGGGAGTTGGCCAGCTATGGACTGAATAATTGTTTTTTCAAGCATTTGACCATGGTGATTAAAAACTAATAGCATACACAAATTACAAACACTTTAGTACAGTCCTTCCACATATCTAATAAATTAAATGTAGCCTATGTCAAGACATTTTCATGCACAGAATGAAGAATATTTATTTGAAAGTCCACTTTTATTTGAAAGTCCATGATTGTAAAGTGTTACTGTGGGTCAACGATAATCTACTGGTCATTTACCATGCGAGAGGCTATTAGATAGTTGACAGACACATCTGGTGCCAGGAATACTGTGAGATATGGGAATGCCTACTCCCCTGAGTCCCACTCATCTCTTGAAGAACCAAAAGGCAATGCTTGGCTCAGGTGTCACTGCTTTTCCTGTGAAACACTTTACCTACTTTCATAACTTTATTTGCTCCTTAGTTTTTGGTAATTCTTCATAGCTTCTTCTATTGTCCATTTACTATTTTAAAACACTTAAAATTCTTGAGCTTTTTGGGAGTTTGCCCCATTCTCCTTCTTATCTGGTTGTTCTTTTGGTGATCTCAGCAATCTGATGCCTTTGAAAACCAACAAATTCCCTGGATCTCAGATTACATGCTTCTGAACTTTAGATCCATAAAACTCACAGGCTGTTTGTAACTGTCACATGGAAATATGATGAGCATCTCTAATTTAATGTTCTGCAGTTTTGTTCACTTTCACTGTTTTTTAAATCAAAAAAGTCAATAGCTTCTTTGGGTTAGAAGTAGACGAAGAGCCCTGGTTAGTCTCTAGTCTGACTTCAAATGCGGCAGCTAAATTCTCCCACAAGTAGAACCATTATGAGCAGCAAGGCAGAAGGGGAACCTGTCCAGCTCTCTGCTTTTATTCAAACTCTTATAATGTCTTTGCATTTACTCACAATAAATGTAACAATGTTAGAGGGAAGTTCAGAAAATTTTCTAATGAGGGTTAGGTGAGTGAATTTTCCAAGTAACAGACAGGAATTGTAAGGTTAAGGTGCTGTTCCAAGTGTGCTGTCTGTTTATTAGATTATTATGCTTTGTTCCTGCTGGGAGTGGTGACCATATCTGTACAATTGGTTTTTTGAACATGAATCACTACATCAGTGGAAAATTAATTAGCATATATTTTTAGCACACAGTAATCATGTTCATTTTGGGGAATGAGCACATAGCATTTTAATCATTTTCACTCTTCTTCCTTCTCTGTCTCCCTCCTCTACTCCCTTCTCCAAATCTGCTTCCCATCTTCCTGCAACCTCTCAGTGAAAAATTGTTTCTAACATTTATTATAATTAGTAATTTATGGTTCTTATCTTTACAAAAGAAATCAGAGAATCTTCAGTATGGCTTTTGGAATATGTGTTCTGGATTGGAGTAATTAAAAATTTTATTAATGCTCCTAGCATATGAAAACTAAAACCACATTCACATATGTATTTATTTACTTTTTTTATTTTGAAGGTAGTAAAATACAACAGAACAAGACAGAACAAAGCCAATCGAGACCATGCAGTAAAATTGGTACAGAACTTCAGAGCAGAATCCAGGACAGCAGTAATAGGTGCCATAGTATATCTGGTTATCTTCACAACAGTTGTCCATTCAATCAGGTATAACAAAATCAAACCAAAACCAGAACATTATAGAACTTATCAAAATAGAATATTGAATAGAGCAAAACAATGAATCAAAACCCAAAACAGTGAAAACAATATTTGCCTTCAAAGAGAAGGTAGAAGGAAATATCCCCTATTTGCTATATTGCATATGGTCATTCTCCCGAGAGACTCAGACCTCTGGCCCCAGGTCTACATAATCAACCCAACAATACAAGCATTTAATTGCTTTAAGTGCCTTAGTTGCTGTCAACTCCGGCTGTCCTCGACAGCATCCGGTCGCTAAAGGGGTGGAGAGTCGGGGATGGGATGTTTGATTCCTTGTTCTCTCGCTGGCGCATGTGCTGCTTGCTCACTCTGCTACTGCTTACCAGGAAGGAAGGGGGGCTTATTGTTTCCTTGCTCAGCTCTCCAGGTTCCAACATGGCTGGATCTCAGGAGACGCTGACCTGTTCTCTCTCTGGCATGCCCACTGCTCGCTCTATGTATTTATTTAAGTAGAAGTGACAGCCGCACCCCAAAGTGCACAGCGCTTTCCACCCCACATCCCTCTTCTCAGGAAGTGCTCCCTCTTTTACCCAGCGACTCCTTCTTCTCCAACACTGTCCTTGGAATGCCTCTTTACTTCCTTCCTCAAACACTTGTTCCACAACTCCTGCTGGTTACTCCTTAAAATAGTTTTCCAGTGTATCCGTGTTACTTTATCTCTCCCTTTATCCAACCATTCTGTCTGAATCATGGTGATTGTCTGAATTTTCCCTTTACTCCCACTCCTTCTTGGGCCTCACATATTCTAGACAGCACTGTATCACTGAGCTACCTATCAGCCTCCGCTTGTGCCCTTGCTGTCTTTGTTCATTCCTGCACTTCCTATTTTACTCTTACAGAAACTGCGGTAGTAACTGTTTATAATTCATGCTCTGCACATTCATATCCATTGACTGTCTTCCACATAGATTTTATTATGAATTTGTAGCTGATTTTTGTATGTTTTTACACTGATCTTTCTCTGTAACTCTTGCCATCTATCCTTTCCCTTACATTGTAATCTATTAATGCCATCTTTCGTAGTATAGAAATTTAATATTTTCATATAGCTGAGTTGATTTTGTTCTTAACACTTTTTAGTTTACTTTGTTTCTATTATACTGGATGTTTAAAATCCATTTTACAATTGATTTTGGATTGTGGTAAGAGCGATGATCTATTTTTTCCCTCATCTGGTTAGCTAACTATTTCAATATCATTGAATATACTGGCCACACAGGGAACTTCAGGGCTATTTGCAGCCTTTAATGTTCTCAGCTGAAGTGGTCTTAGTCCCTGGCTCACTTTAGTCTGAACTTCACGTTACTGTTAGAGAAACTCTGATTGACTCAGTTTTGTTTACATAATTGTCTTTTGTCCCTGCTGAGCACCGGGATGGTCACTGGGGCCCGTTTGGCCTTGAGATTCTGCGTGCTAGGTAGCCGTGTCTCCCACTGCTCACTGCGAGTGAGCCTGAGCCTATGGCCATGGCCCCTGTGTATCTAGCATCGCCTCATGCTGCTTTGTATGACTTTACTGTGAAAGTTTCCCAAGTCTATGGGCCCCTCTCCAAGTTTCCCAAGTCTATGGGCCCCTCTCCAAGTTTCCCAAGTCCATGGGCCCCTCTCCAATTTGTCTTGAAGTCTGGGGAACTAGCATTAGCTGAAGGAGAGAAGAAAAGGATGCTGTGAGGAGATGGGCTGCTAGATCTCGGGTCTGGAGTGTCCCCCACAACCCACGTATTAGAGGCTTGGCCCCAGACAGTGGTGCCGTGGGAAGGTGGTGGAACCTTTCAGAGTTGGGGCCTGGTGGGAATTTTTCAATCACTTGGGGTGCGACCTTGAAAAGATGGTGGGATCCAGTCTCTTCATTCTGTTTCCTGCCAAATTGCAAGGTGAGCAGCTTCTTTCACTATTTAGTCCACCATGTGGTGCTTCCCCATAGGTCTAAAAGCAGCTGGGCTAACTGATCATTGATCAAAACCTTCAAAATTGCAAGACAAAATAAAACTCTCTCTATAAGCTGATGATCTTGGTTATTTGTGGTAGTAACGGAAAGCTGGCTCCCATGTGGACCTCCCGTGATTAGCCCTTACTCTTTCAGTTTGTTCTTCACCCACATCAGCAAGTGCTTCAGAGGAATGTCCCTGCTGTCTGTGCTTATCTGTATTCTATTACAAAATCTGCTTATAGTGCAGGCATTTATTATTCATGTTCTTTGGGGGATATGGAGACAACCTGGTTACCTTTTCTCAAAATACTGGTCCATTTTGTGAATTTGTCTCTTCAGAATTAACCCATATATATGTGTTAGTACAGATCTTACTTAGTTTCATTTTTTTTTTTGAGGATTTATGAATAATTATAATAACTGCCTAGGTAAGTGAATTCAACTTGCTAATATAATGTTAAGTGAAATAATCTGAAACTCAAGTTCAAATGTCAAATGGTTTTGTTTATATATGAAACATAAAAGAATAAAATAGATGAGAGATAAATAGGAAATAGGGAGTTCAAACATGTACTCAAATTTCAAATTCTATTGTTTTAAAAATATCTTAGTGTAAAAACCAAAGAGTAAATAAGATTCAAAATGTACAATAGATGTTGTGAAAGTCAAAGGAGAAGAAATTGCTCAAAAGGAAAGAACAACGGAGATGAGGGAAAAGAGAAAAGAAAGAAGGGAAAATAATATATTTATAAGACAGTAATTTACTACTAATGTGTGTTAGCACATCAAAAAGAATAGTTTGTGTTTTCACTGTTTGATCATTTTTTCATGCCTGTATCTTATAATCTGAGGAACTACTTTGAAGATAACACTACGTAATGTATTAACCATTGTTAATCTCCTATTATTTTGTTTTGAAATTCTGTATCATTATTTTTATTCTTTTTTTGTTTTAAAATAAAATAAACTCATACGTTAATTGGTTTCAGTTTTACAACTAGTTTATCTTAGTTCATGGAAAAGAAGGATTTGTGTTGTTTCTTTTCTCTAAGAATCTTTTTGCTTTATGTCTTGCACTCTGAATAACTACTTTGAAGATAACAACACAGAGTATAAAATTATTGCTAACCTCTTATATTTGATTATGAAATTTTCCTTCAGTTTTGCATAAAATAAAAAATTTAAATGTCCAGATGAAAAACATTTTAGATTTTAATTTCTTTCTAAAACAAAACAAAAATATCTTTTTTAGTTCTTCATATTGTTTGAATGGATATGTTTGCAAACCAAACTAGAGAAACCTCAAAAAAGTTACAAAGAACTGTACTCATTCACATGATGAATGTAATGACCAACTGACTAAAGATAATTGCTTGAGAACTTGGAAGATTTGCCTTTGAGTGCAAAGCCAGTCCTTGGTGCGGAGTCACGCAGACTCGGTCTATGCTGGGACATACTGCAGTGCAAGCTTTGTTTCAAGTACAGTTATTTGGAATAATGAATGTAGAGAATGCGAGTTTCCTGCCTTTCATAAGAAGGCCTCAGCCCAGAAAACTTAGTGTGTGGCTCGCTCTTGATGGTTCCAAATGTTTACAGTTCATACTTGCAGACATCCTCATTACCTGCCAGAGGATTGGTTGAGATATTACACACAGTGTGAGGCACAAGGCAGATGTCTAAGGCAAAAGAAAAACGGCCCCAGGGCAAAAGGCGTCTGTTTTGATGCCATCTGTTTTGATGCTCTCTAATCAGCTTCAGCTCTCTGCTTCTTTCCCATTCTTGTGGTCTCATTATTTCCTGGTTCTACAAGACCGGCAGGCCAGCTTCCTCAGCTTCCCTCACACCGATCTTGTCTCTGCATTGGGTTCAGGCCAGGCTCCAAAGCTCCTCTTTACTGACTTTAAAGGACCCTGAAACAGGAGCAGAAAAGCAAACCAAACTGCAACAGGAACACCCTCATTCCCTTTGTCCACCCTGCAGAGCGCAGATCACGGATGGTGTAGAGACGGCTCTTGGATTGACAATGCCATTGTAACCAAGTACATGGGACTTGTTATATATTGAAGGTTACACTGTTTTGTTGTTTTGGAATATTTCACATTTGTTTTTTTGTTTGTTTGTTTGTTTATCTCTCTGCTTTGTTATAGACACTTGTTTTTATTATTCTGTTTTACCTGTAGTTCTTAAGAATTTCATTTTTAGGGTAATTTCACAAGTGATTAAGTCTGGCACTGGGTTATTTCTGTCATTACAAAAAATTACTCTCATTTTGAGAAAAATTATTTCCAAGCTTATCTGCAGAAAGGTGGGTTGAAGGAATTTTATCTCTTGGGAGATTCAGTTCATAATACTGTCAGGGTAAAAACAAGTGTGGAAAGGACAGCAATCCCCATATGTGATGTGCAGCCTGACTCCTTTCTTACTCTTCTCCAGGAAACTTTGCTTGATGGTCTACATTTCCCTTCTTTTCCAAAATGGGATAGGGAAGACAAACCAGGAAGCTCATTTTCACAGTTCAACATTATTACACCTACAGAGGTTTAACTTGAACACACTATAGATGTATTGTGTGTATTATCTTTCAAAAAGTTTTTTTCTAACTGATCATTCTAAGGAAATTGTAGTAAGACTTTTTTTTCTTTATTAGGGTTTGTAAGCTACTGAGTTGGTTAGGTGTAATGATTTTGAAAATACGTGATAGCATTACTAACTACATCCTGTGTACCAAGGAGCCTAATTTCAACATTGCACAAAGTAAGAAAGATTGTCCCCATTTAGAAATGAGAAATTGAGGTTCAGAAAGATGACTATCCCTGGGACATAGCTTACCACGGTGAGGCCATGTGTCAAACCTATAGAAATTTGGTGATAAAAAATGGTACCTGTTGCATAATTAGGGTATTTTCATTTTTAAACTGCCAGGTATAGGCAGCAGTATATGAGAAACTGTTATTGATCACTTGCCAGTTGTTAAGGAGGTTTCAATACATGTTTTTATTTTTTAAATGATTCAAACAGATAACTTTAAAAGACTGACCTTATTGCTATTAATTTATGATTGAATACCTAGTAGATTCAACCAAACTAGTAGTTTCAACTAGTTGCTCTTACTTAGGTCTCATTTTAGATCATGACCAGAAATTTCAAGTGAAGCCTCAACAATCCCAGGACATCCATTGTCAAAAACAAACAAACAAACAAACAAACCAAAATCTCTTCCAATTTTCTCTTTCTTTCTTTCTTTCTTTCTTTCTTTCTTTCTTTCTTTCTTTCTTTCTTTCAAAGAGAATAAAACCAAACAAAATGAAACAGAATAAAGCCAGTCAAAAAAAAAAAAAAAACTGATACAGGACTTCAAAAAAAAAAAGATAATTGAAAATTAACAATGGCTACCATAATGCCTCTTGTTATCGTCACAATACCTGCTTTACCACCACCAGATATTTGGTGCCAAACTTTTATTCCTCCCGGGGGTTGATGACCTTGGCTAATGCTGACCCAAGAAATTGGTTACAAGTAGTCTGAAGGTTTGCTCTTCATCACCAGAAGTAAAAATTCAGTAAATATTTTTGAGTATGAATGAACGTTTCTCTTAAATAAATGCCTAAGGGTAGATTGCTAGTATAATTTTTAAGACACTTCCAAATTGTTTTCCAAAGTGTTTGTACCACTTTACATTCCCAACTGTAGCAGGAAAGTTTTGGTTGCTTTTTCTTTTGCTAGTATTTACAGATTTTTTTTTGGTGTTCATTTTTTTTTAAGTTAAAAAAAATGCCTTTGTAGTAACTGATAGTAGTAGTTCTACTTTGCATTTCCTTTAACCAGGGATGATGAAATAATTTTTTTTGTGTTAATCTGCAATCAGTATCTCTCCTTTGGTGAAATGTCTTGAAATATATTGTTGCTTTTTCCCTGAGTTGTTTGTTTTATAACTGAATTGCAAGATGATTTAATACATCTATAAATATTGTGCACATGCACAGATATTGTTTTGCAAATATTTTCGCTTAGTCTGTTGCTATCTTATTAAGAGGGGAACTATGAAAATTTTAATGTTAATGAAGTTCAGTGTGTAAGCCTTGACCCACTTGATCTTGAATCCAAAATATTTTCTAAATTTAGTTGTGATTTTCTTATTGGACTATTTAAAGGTAAACTGATTTTCAAATATTTTGAATTCCTATGTTTCAAGTTTCATACTGCTGTAATACAAATGCATAGTTTGTTTAAATGATTGAAATTCTTTCTCATTCACTAATGTTTTTGGCTGGGAATATAGCTCATCTTGGTGAACTTCCATGTGCATGGGAAAAGCAGATGTCCTCTTACTTCGAGGTGGAATATTCTACATTCTACCTGCCAGGTTATGCTGCCGGGCTGTGCTTCCTGCCTCACCCCTTGGATTGTCTCTAGAGCACCTTCTGTGAAGCTCTGCAGGGGGGACTACTGAGTATCCAAGGATAACCCTGAATTTGCCTATTTCTTCAGTTCTTTTTGCTTCTGAGGCTAGGTTTTCGGATGCATGCACATTAGAATTTTTGTGTGTTCTTGTTGAACTAATCTCTTCATTATAGGAAGTGTCTCACTTTACCTTAATATTATTTGACTCTAAAATCTACTTTGATATCAATGTAGCTACTCTCATTGTACAATACCACTGTATTACTATGGCATATATTTTCTAACCTTTTACTTTTAACCTCTTTATATCCTCATAATTTAATTCATTTACTTTTGGTTTCTTTTATTAAATTTAACAATTCTTGCCTTTGAATGCAATTTAAGTTTTGATATATTTAAACTTAAACAGCACTGTGTTTGTTCTTAGATACTGTCTTACTTGTCCTTTACCCAATTTCTTCTCTATTTCTTCCTTCTTTTAGATTGAATACTTAATGATTCCATACTTTCCCCAGTATGGGCCGCTTTTTGTATGTCTTTTAACATTTTTAATATCTGCTTTACAGTTAAAGTGTACGTCTGCAGTAAGAAGAGCAGTGGCTTCTCACATTCTCTTCCCAGCCTGTCTTCAGTCGATGTGATACCGCTTTGTTTACAGTGGCAATCTCACAACAGGTTCTTATGTGCACGTTCTCTGTGTGGCTTGTATGGACTTTACTTTTAAGAATTAATTGTAGTATTAGTTTTTATGGAAAATACTGCCGTAGCAAACTACCACAAAAATAAGACAAGTCTGTTGTTCTACAATTCTGACTTCCAAAAGCCCTGCAAAGTCTTCTCAGGCTTTAATTGAGGTGTCTGCCGCATGATGTTTCTTTCCGGAGGCCCTGGGAAAGCACTCTCATCTTACCTTTTTCAGCTTCAAAGCTGCCTGAAAAACTTGGTGCACTGTCCTTTCATCTTCAAATCCCTTCTAGATTCCCACTGTCATCTCCCACTCTGCTCTGGGCCCACAGGATGGAGTTGGAGCTGCCCGAGTGATACAGGGTGCTCTCCCGTCTCCAAGTCCTTAACTCAATCACGCTGTAAGTCCCCTTCTACTGTGAGGTGACACATTCGAAAGTTTAGGGTTCTAGGAAGTGAATCTTTGGGAGTCTGTTATTTTGCCTACTGTAAAATGTGAAAGACCAAACAATGATCTGTTATTATTTTATTTTTAAATATCAATTATACATCTAAAGAGAATGAAAATTAAAGTGTGTTTCATAGTTACCTGCATCTGTACTCTTTCTGGAACTTCACTTCTCTCTGCAACCCTCAAAACTTTTGGCATCCGACTCCTGATTGAAGAACTGTAACATTCTCTTTCTTTCTGTTCATTTGACAGTGAGAGGATAGAGCCCAGCCTCTTGCATAATCTATGCTATTTCTCTACCAGTGAGCTACAGTCTCAGACCTTCACATGTCTTGTGGATCATGTCTTCTGCAGATATAGTTCGTTAGGCTTTTTTTTTTTTCAGTAGTCTGCAAAGTTTTCATCTCATAATTTTTGCAAAAGATCTTTTCTGAAGCAGGACCAGTTATTTTCCTTTCATTGTTTTAAAGATGATGTTTCACATAACCTCTGTACATAAAAAAAAAAAGAAAAAGAAAATCAGTTACACATAGTAGACAGCCACTAAACTATAAAAAAATTAATTTGTGAAAAAAGGCCTTTTGTACAGATTGAAAAAAAGATTTTCATAGAGATATCTATATGATCAAGAGAGTTAATTTTTTATTTTTGTTTTACTAGGTGCCACAAACTTGCCAGTAGTAACTTATTTGTCCTGTTCAAGATAACTCTGTAGTTTTCTTTCCTAGGACTTGTTAAACGCCAAAAGACACTTTTGAACTGTACATTTGCTCAGATTGTTAGCTTTTTCTGTTTTATTTCTTTTGAGAACCTTTGAATAAAAAACTCTGAAACTTAAAAAAAAAAAAAAAGATGATGTTTCATTCTGAGGAGACAGCTCTAAAATTCCGGGTTATTTTTTTTCTCTACAGTATGCCATACCAAATATTTCTGTTTTCTG
The DNA here is from genome assembly GCA_004027455.1 of Hydrochoerus hydrochaeris. Classification (NCBI taxonomy): domain Eukaryota; kingdom Metazoa; phylum Chordata; class Mammalia; order Rodentia; family Hydrochaeridae; genus Hydrochoerus; species Hydrochoerus hydrochaeris. Next base: position 43,980 of record PVLA01003870.1, on the reverse strand, counting down.
GCTACTTTTAAGGTTTTTGCAATTTTTTTCCCAAAAGTTTCAGGAGATTTTTATTTTGTTTGTTTTTTCTTCCTGCCTAGGGTATCCTGAGCCTCTCTGATCTTAGTCTTTTTATTTTGTTTAGTTTTGGAACCTTCTTTAGTGCTGTTCACTGTCATTTTTCTTCTAGGGCAGCAGTAAGATGTGTGCTGGACACTCATAGTCTCATTGGCTTGGGACTTCTTGTTTTTCTCATGTTCCCTTCTTCTTGAACTATTTTTTTTTTGGTACATGTTTGCCATACAAAATGGTCAGTCATTATAGGGAATCTTTACTTATACATCGATCCTAATTCTTCATTTTTCCCACTCCTCCTCCTCCCTTCAAGCCTTCGTCCCCTCCCTATGTACATTGCTTCCATTTTTGCCTTTCTGTTCTCTTTTTAAAAATTCCTTTGAAGCAGGGCATGGTGGTGCACTCCTGTAATCCCAGCACTTGGGAGGCTGAGGCAGGAGAATCCTTTGCAATTTTGAGACCAGCCTGTGCAACAGAGTGAGCCCAAGGCCAGCCTGAACTGCATAGTGAGACCTTGTCTCAAAAAGACACAAAAGATTTCCTTTATGGCTCCCCCTCTCCTCTCCCTCGTTCCTCTTCCCATTTGAACATATTCTTCTTATTTCCAACATGTATCCTCCATTTTGAGTTTTATTTACCATTTGAACCTCTCACACAAAAGAAACAATGCAATACTTAAATTTGGATGCCTTATTTATTTCACTTAACATTATGGTCCTGAGGTACATCCATACACCTAACAATGTATCAAGTTTATCTTTTTATGGCAAAGGAGTACTCCAAATGTGGTAAAAGCTACATTTTCATCCATTCATCCAATGATGAGCACATAAGCTGTTTCCAAGATTTAGCTATTATAAATTGTGCTGCTATAAACATGGTTATGGATGTATCATTGTGGTATGATGCTTTTAATGCTTTCAGAAAGACACCTGAGAGTGTCAAGGGGAACCTCTAGTTTTAGTTTTTTTTGTTTAAGATTTATGATAAAGTTTATTAAAAACTGGACTGTGTGTGTGTGTACAGGTGTGAAATACATTAAAATATTGGGATAGATTAAATACATATTTTGTGACTTTGCATGCTTTATACAAAAGTATTATATGTTCAAAGCAGTATTATATTTGCCAGTAATGACCAATTTTGATTTTGCTGTACTTTTCATCAGAGTTTTTGAGACACCTCCCAACAAACATATTAAGACTGCAGAAAATAAAATGTAATAGGCATCTAGATAAGAGCACTTTGGGGATGAGAAATAAGTTGCCTAGGAACGGCACACATTTAAGTTTCAAAGTCTCAAAAATTGAAACAATTCTTTAAAAAAATATATTTTTTTTGGTAGCAGGAATCAAACAACCTCATGCCAGCCATGTAGGCGCTTAAACCACTGAGCTAAATCCCTGGCCAAAGTTTCCTTTCTAAACACACGATGATTTATAATTTTTTTCTTTTTTTAAATATAGTGCCAGGGATGCTCCAGGCCTTGCTAGACTTCAAATACTTGTTTCTGTGATATTAGTGACTAAACCCAGGGCCTTTGCACTAAGCTACATATCCCCATTTTAGAATTCTGAGATAGGGTCTTATTAAATGGCTAAGTTGCCCAAACTGGGCTCGAATTGTAATCCTCCTGCCTCAGCCTCTCTAAGTGCTGGACTTTCAGGCGTGCACTACCACACTGAACATGTTTTAAAAATCTAAAGCAGGAACTAGGAATCTGAAGGGCAGAGTGCCAGTGTAGTATGTGTGAGGTCCCAGGCTCAATCCTCAGGAATGCCCTGAAGACAAACCCTAAAGCAAACATTTCTCTTAAATTCTTTCTCCCCACCAAAAATGCCTAGGAGAATGGGTAGTGGGCATGTGGTGACCGGGTTCTTTGGTTTTTGGGTTGTAGTAGGATGGAAACGTGTGGTCCTACACAATGTGTACTTCTGCAGAGGTTTTGTGCAGGCAGATGCTTGTCCTAGAATGTTTAAAGATCTTTCCTGGCCAAAAACAATCAGTCACACTCATTAGAGAATAAGAAATACAGAAAAGTCTGGCAAACAACACCATCTGTAACCTTTTCATAGAGACATGCAACCCTACTGGCAACATTCTAGTGTTTATTTCCTAAATTTTATATACATGGTATAAAGATGGTTATACGGATTACAATTTGACATAATTGTAGTTTTAGTTTTTTGAGTAATCTCCATATTGATTTCTATGGTGGCTGTACCAATTTACACTCCCACTAATAATGGAGAAGTGTTCCTTTTCCCCCACAGTCTCGCCAATATTTGTCATCGGTTGATTTCTTGATGATAACTATTCTTTCTGAGTGAGATGGAATGTCAGACTTTTTAAAAATTTGCATTTCATGTATGACCAGTGATGTTGAACATTTTTAATATATTTATTTGTCATTTGTACTTCTTCATCTGAGAAGCATCTATTTATTGCAGTATGCTCATTTTTGGATTGGATCTTTAAATTTGGAAAGTTTAATTATTTTGAGTCCTTTGTATATTCTAGGTATTAGTCTTTTGTTTGAGGAGTCACTGGTAAAAATGTTTTCCCATTCTGGAGATTGTCTCTTCACTCCATTGATTTCTTTTGCAGTACAAAAGCTTTTTAATTGTATATGAACCCAGTTGTTGATTTTTTGTAATATTTTCTGTGTGATTGGTTTTTGTTCATAAAATCTTTGCCTATGTCTATTTCTTCAAGGGTTCTACCTTTTCTATTTCCCAGTATATTTAGTGTTTCTGTTTTAATATTTAAATCTTTGACCCATTTTGATTTTAGTCTAATATATAGTGAGAGATAAGGGTCTAGGTTTAATTTTTGGCATGTAGAGAGCCAGTTCCCCAGCACTATTTATTGAGGAGGCTATTTCTGTTCCAGTGAAGATGTTTGGACACTTTGACAAAGATAAGGTGGTTGAGTGTGCTTGGAGTTGCTTCTTCATCTTCTATTCTATTCCATCGATCCTTGAGTCTGTTTTATCGCCAATACCATGCCATTTTATCACTGTAGCTTTGTAATATAATTTCAAATCACGGATAGTGATGACCTCTGCCTTGCCCTTGTTGCTCAGAATTGTTTTTACTATTGCAGGTATCTTGTGATTTCATAAAAATGTCAGGATTGCTTTCTCTATTTCTGTGAGTTATGTGAGTGGTGTTTTGATTGGGATTGTCTTAAATCTGTATACCTGTTTGGGAAGTTGATTCTTTTCACTATCCTGGTTCTGTCTATCCAAGAACAGGGGATATCTTTCCATTTTCTTTATTCTCTTTGATCACATTCTTCAAATTACTGCAGTTTTGAATGTAAAGGTTTTTCACTTCCTTTGTTAGATTGATTTCTGATCATTTCATTTTTCTTGAAGCTATTGTGAAAGGTGCTGTTCCCCTAATTTCTCCCTCATTGAGTTTATTGCTTGCTATTTGTGTAGAGGAATGCTATTGATTTTTGAGGGTTGACTTTGTACTATGCTATGCTGCTACATTTGGTTATTACATCTAGGAATGTGTTCAGGATTTTCTATGTGGAGTATCATATGATCAGCAAATAATGATGATTTCACTTCTTCCTTTCCTATCCTTATTCCTTTTGTTTCTTTCTCTTTTCTAATTGCTATGGCTAATATTTCCAGAACTATATTGAACAAGAGTGATGATAGTGGGCATCCTTCTCTTGTTCCTGATTCTAGAGTGAAGGCTTTCAGCTTTTGATGCTTAGCATTATAATAATAGAGAGGAATAGGCAGTGTAGAGAAAACCTGGGTGGTTAGTGTAGGACAGAACTACATGCCTATTCACGACGTGATATATTGGAGGAGGCTGCCCTTTGTGAGTCTTTTAGATCCTGTGAACCTTGGCAGCCCTCAGAAACAAAGGCTAAAACCCTGATTGCACCAATCAGCAAAAGAGTTATTTTTAGAAAATCAGCTTACCCTATAAATGTGGGCAAGGTAAAGACGATGCTGAGAAGTTCACCTCCTGAGCTTCTACTTGTCATACATTTACTGTGTGGTAGTCCCTGCTTCTACCATATAATTAAGAAACCTCTGCCTCATTAATTTTATTTTCCAACTTCCTTCATTTACACCCAGGATGGCCTGACTTCTTCAGTTTTCATTCAGTTGTTCTTCAACTTTGAGCCTGCCCTATCTTTCTATTCTTTGCTGAGGTATAGGGTAAGAACTGGAGAAATGGAGGTGGCACCACAGGAGATCCCTAGGTCTCCAGACACCTGCTGTGATGTAACAATACGGTGTTGGCTGTTGGTCTGTCATAGACGGTTTTTATCAGACTGAGAGCTCCCCTCACCTCTCCAGGGTCTTGTTCATGCAGCTCCAGCTGGCCTTGAACTTACAAAGATCCTCCTGCCTCAGACCTTTCCAAATTGTCCTTAAGGTTTTTATCATGAATGGGTGTTGGACACTGTCAAAAGCTTTTTTGGTTTCTATTCAGATGATCATGTGGTTTTTGTCCTTTGTTCTGTTAGTGTGGTGTATTACATATATTAATTTGTGTATGTTGAATCATTCTTGCATCCCAGGGATGAATCATTCTTAGTTATGGTGTAATCCTCTTCATGATTTGCTGCATTCTGCTACAGTAAGATCACCAGTATCTTATTGAGGATTTTTGCATCTGTGTTCATTGAGGAAATTGGCCTGTAGTTTTTTTTTTCTGGTTGTAGTATCAGGATAATATTTACTTTGAAAAATGTATTTGGGAGTACAGTTTCCTTTTCAAATTCATTGAAGTGTTTGAGGAATAGTAGCATTAGATATTCTTGGAAGTTCTTATAGAATTCAGGAATGAATCCTTTAGGGCCTGAGATACTCTTTTTTGGTACTTTTTCTAAAAATTACTTCAATTTAATTGACTTATGTTGCATACACTTTTTTTTCTTTTTTTAAAATTTTTATTTAAAGAGGAAAAAAAAGCATGTAAAGGGTAGAGATAATACAGAATTTCAGAGAAAAGATAAACAATAAGAAATCACTAGTTGATAAATTACATATTGTCCTCTTAGAAATAGTTGTTCAAGTTACAAAATTAAAGCATACAAAATAAATCATCAAACAGTGAGAGTGTAAATGGATATGCATACATGAGTCCCTACATATATTTCTATCCTTTCTGTATTAGAGGGAAAAACAACACTTAGCAAGACAAAACAAAACAAATTCCTATAAAAACATGAAACCAAAGAGTCATATAAAACCACAGTACAAGATGATCTACAATGATTGCTGTATTGTTTCTTATTATCTTCAATAGAATTGCCTATATCATCAGGCATAAATGAATATAGCAGTACATAACAATATTAGTAAAAAATAAAACATTGTAGACAATATAAAACTTCAAAGGCAGATAATAATCAAACCAGAGTGGATATTCTAGTGAATCTTGTCATCTTAAGTGCAGTTGCCTATACTCTCAGACTTGATACTATCAATCATAACAGCTTTGAATAAAATCTGTCAATACAAAACAGTGATCTAACAAACCAGATTTGATTACAATCAATTATGGTAAAACAGTGTAGGTTTTACAGAGCTTTAGATTGACTTAATAGGAAATTAAGGATGATTACCATGCAATATCCTGTAATTTTTGAGATTACTGTTTGTACCCTCAAATCTAGTACAGGTAGAATGACTGGAACAGAATATAATACATCTAAGCAGAGTAGTGTGAGTAAAGTGGGTTTTTAAATCCTGGTGCACTATTAACAATATAGCATATCAAGACCATCTATGTTAGAGATTATAGCCAACCTTCTCTGCCTCATTTCTGCTATGCTATTTTTCTGCCTGTTTGTCTACTTTTCTCCTTCATTCTACTGCCTGCCCCACTCATTGAGGCCTTTCTGCCACTGTTCCTAAAATCCTGTATTTTTCTTCTCTCTCTCTAGAATGTCCTTCAGTATTCTCAGTAGGGTTGGATTGGTGGTCACAAACTCGCCCAGTTCCTCTTTGTCATGGAAGCATCTTGTTTCTCCATTAATTTCTAGTGACAGTTTTGCAGGGTACATCAATCTGGGCTGGAGGTTATTTTCTTTCAGAGCTTGGAATATTTTGCTCCAAGCTCTTCTTGATCTGATGGTCTGTGTGGAGAAGTCAGCTGTGATCCTGATGGGCTTACCTTTATAGGTAATCTGTTTCTTTTCTCTGATGGCTTTTAATATTCTGTTTTTATATTGAATTTCTAGTATCTTGATTATTATATGTCTGGGTGTAGCTCTGTTTTAGTTGTAGGTGGCTGGAGTTCTGTATGCCTCACATAACCGAATGTCATTTTCTTTTCCCATGCTTGGGAAGTTTTCCTTAATTATTTCCTTGAATAGCCTTTGTAATTCACCTGTATGTATTTCTGCTTCTTTGTTCACATTTCTTATTCTTAAATTGTAGATTCTCTTATCATCTTCTAGCCTTTGTATTGTTACTGCCTGTTTCCTTGTTATTTTTAAGAGATCTTTCCTTTTAAAATCACACATTGCAAACTTGTCTTCAAGTTTTGATAATCTATATACTCACATTGCAGGCCCCATCCCCCTTTCCTGTTGGCCACACCTCCTTTGAAACATGCTTGTGAGGATCCTCCCCCCTCTCCTGACTGCTCTTATCACTGAGGTGCAAGCAGCAGCTGCCTAAGCCTGCCCCTCCCCACTGGGCCAACCAAACTGCAGAGGCCTTCCCCCGCTTAGTGCTTGCTAGGTGCAGGGAATCGATTTGGGACAGCTCATTGGGTCCCAGCCAGGGGCATGGCCCAGTCCAAGCAAATCCCATCAATCTGCCTTGGGGAGGGAGGAACCAACTGAAGTCATTGTTGCTCCCAGTTCAGGCTCCTCCTGCCAGATTCCAACATGTTGCCCATGTGATCATGCCCTTCCCGTGGCGGGGTGTGTCCCAATCCCAGCACTGACCGTGGATTAATGAAAGTCCCTTTGCCGGCTCCGCTCTCTGTCGGGCTCACCAATCCCCAACTTCAGTGGTGCTCTGCTTCCCGTGAGTTGTGGTGGGAACAAGTTTGGGCAGCTCTGCCAGCCGTGGTGGATTCACACTGGTGCAAATTCAGTCCACTGCAAAATTGGGTCACAGTGAAAACACTGTGTCCAGCTGTTCCAGTTGTAGTCCCGACATATTTGATGAGCTTTTTTATGTTTTACTTTCTTCCTGTGTCAAGAGGATCCATCTCCCTCTGTCTGGGTCTCTCCAGGGTGTTTTATTCTGGCATATGAGTTGTTTCTCCTGGGAGGCTCTGTTTTTTTGTTGCTCACTGATCAGCCATCTTGTCTTCCTCACATATAAAATTTTTATGTCTTCTTAATTGAGCTTTCGTATTTCATATGTATTTATGAATCTATCCATTTCTTCTGAATTTTCCCTCTTGTTAGAGTATGGGTTCTCAAATTAGGTACTGATGATCTTCTGGATTTCTTGCAGGATCTGTTATGATTTTGTTCTTTTCATTCCCAATTTCATGAATTTGGGTCTCTTCTTTCCTTGTTATGATGAGGTTGGATAAGTGTTTGTTTTACTTAATCTTTCACAAAATCAACTCTTTGATTCATAGGTTCTTTTCTTAGTCTCAATTGCATTAAATTCTGCTCTGATGTTTATGATTTTCTTCCTTGTACAGAATCTGAGTTTAGCTTGTTCATCTTTTTCTAGAAACTTGATGTTCAACTGTAGGTTGTTTGAGCTCATTTTGTTTTTCTGATGTGGGAATTCACTGCTGTAAAATTCTCTTGTAGGATTGCTTTCATTGTGCTCCACAAGTTCTGGTGTGTCTTATTGACATTACCATCCATGTGTAGAAACACTATAATTTCTTCTCTAGTTTCACCTGTAACCCATTATTGATTGCTTAGGAGGATATTTTTAATTTCCATGTGTTTATGTAGTTTTCATGGTTTCTTTTGCATTTATTTCCAGTTTCATTGTATAGCAATCTGATAACACACATGGGATAATTTCAATTCCTTTTCATTTATTTAAACAAACCCTACTACCCTAAAAGAAAACAATCTCCTACCCAAATTGTTGTGCCTCTCAAAATTTTTTCATAATTGATGAAGATACTTCCATAATAAAAAACACCTGAAGAAATTCATGCCACCAAACCAACACTCCAAGAACTTCTAAATGATATTCTAGAAAAAAAAGTCAATAACAACAATAACTCCAAGAATACCAATAGAATAAATCCACTAGGAATGGCAAGCAATTTAATACTTTTAGGGAGGAAGTTCCATGTGATGCTGCAAAGAATGTGCATACTTTGGGTGGGTTGTTGGGTGGATATTTACTAAATCCATTTGTTCAAAATTTTGTTTCAGTTCTGATATTTCCTTGTTGATTTTCTATGTTTTTGATCCATCTATTGTGACAGTAGGGTATTGAGGTCCCCCTATATAATTGTATTAGTGCTCATCTAATTTTTCATGTCTGCTTATGTTTATTTTAGAAAGTTGGATATGTTGATATTTGGTGCATATGTATTTGATTGTTATTTCTTTCTCTTGGATCATTCTCTTAACAAGAATGGAGTGACATTCATAGTGTCTTCTGATCAGTCTTGAGTTAAAATCCACTTTATCTGCAAATAGAATTGTTATTCCTGCTTTTTTCCAGGTTCCTGTTGCATGGAATATTGTTTTATATCCTTCGACTTTCAGTCTTTGAATTTCTTTTTGGCTTAAATGTGTTTCTAGTATGCAGCATATTGTTGGATTTTGTTTCTTGATCCATTCTGCCAATCTATTTCTTTTCACTGATGAATTAAGACCATCCACATTGATGGTTATAAATGATAGGTATTGACTTATCCTTGTCATGGTATTATTTTCCTATGGTTGGTTCCTTTTCTTTTCCTTGTATTAAATTTGCTTACCATTCCTAGAGGATTTATTCTATTGGGAGTCTTGGAGTTATTGTTGTTATTGTCTTTTTCTGGAATATCATTTAGAAGTTCTTGGAGTGTTGGTTTGGTGGCATGAATTTCTTCAGGTGTCTTTTATTATGGAAGTATCTTACTTCATCAATTATGAAAGAGAATTTTGTGAGGCACAATTTGGGTAGGAGATTGTTTTCTTTTAGGGTTTGAAACACTCTATTATAAGCTCTTCTTGATTTAAGGGTTTGTGTTGAGAACTCTGCTATGATTCTAATGAGTTTTCCTTTAGGTTATTTGTTCCTTTTCTTGAAAAGCTTTTAATATTCTGGTCTTGTGTTGAATTTCTGGAATCTTTCCTATTATATGCCTTGGTGTGGTGATTTTTTTTCTGATCATGAGTAAATTCTCACTTAACTGTGTCAAATTCTTTTTCCATGTGTGATAAATTTTCTGCTATCACTTCTGTGAACCTGTTTTTATAATCTTATGCTATCTTGTTGGGGATGGAGCTATACAAGAATTAAGTTGCTGAACACAGTGCTATATGTATTGGAAAGCTCATATTCATAGCCCATGAAGGCAAGATAAGACTAGCTGTGAGGCTGACACTTCCTATTCCAGAGTTACAAACTACCAACCTTAGAGGTCAAGTAGTTCTCTTAATTGGCAAATTTACTGCTGGAAACATCTTTCTTCTAATTTCTTAATGTCATATTCAGTTTCTCTCTTTTATCTCAGTTTTTCCATTCATTTTCCTTCATACCTCCCAAATTTGTCTGAAACCCAATAAATATGGGAAATTCAGAGAGATCTTTGCCTTAGCTCCAAGAGAGTTCTTAGCTTCCTGGATGCACACTCCTATCATATTATCTCTTTTACTTAAGCTTACTTAAGCACACTCCTATCATATTATCTCTTTTCATTTAAGGAGATTGGGGGCCTGACCAAGCCCCCAGTACTATCTTCTAATTTTTTTCTTGATTCCAATATATCTTATATTCTTCTTTGTAATGTGAAGCAGCTGTTGGATTGATTTTTCATGATCTTTTGCTGTATTTAAGAGCCCTTTAATGTGATATTTCCAACTACAATGCTGTATTCTATATCTGGTATTCTGTATATACATTGGTTGATTCTGCTGCCTATACTTTCAATAGAAGTTTTAAATATGTTTTACAAAATATAGTTCTTTCCTATGTTAAGCATTCATAGTTTCCATGTGGTTATAGTTTATACATTGTGTTAACTTGAGAAGTCTAGAAGCCTAACTAAGTGACACAGCAGCTCTACATCCTGGGGTGTAGAGGACAAGCAGTTACCATCCTAGGATATTGTTCATTGTGTCAATCTGAGACGGTCAGAACCTTAACTAAGTGATTCAGCAGGGGTCCAGGACAGGGCCCCTAGTTTGTAACATCCTCAGCCTGTGCAAGGGGAGGGCAGCAGATGGTGTGAGTGCCACCCCCACCCCAGGGAAATAGTCTGCACACAATAGAAGGCTAATGAGGAGGGGCTGATTGCTGCTTCTTCAGAGGAGCTTGGATCTCCAGTCTTCACACTTCAGTTTGGATGTTCCTCTCCTGGCTTCTGGCACAGACTGTTCGACTTCTGCCTGGGACTCTCCAGCCTTCATCATAGACTCTTCATCCTTCCATCATGTATTCTTCAGTGTTCCATCATGGACCCATCAGCCTCCTGATACGGACTTGCACAGGACACTGTGGTAAGCTCCAGCCCTTGGGCTGGACCCTTCAACTTTTAGCATGCAGGCACCCTCTGCACACTCCCTCATTCAACTTTGTGATTGATCATTGTAAACCAATCTTGTAATTTCTTATATATTTGTATATTTTGTGTTATATCTGTTTCCCTAGTAAACCCTGACTAATGCACATGTCTTTATGAGGCTCCTCTATTTTTAAAAATCACTATCTACTCTAGATTCATTAACCATTTCCTTAATTATGGTCATTATCTCTTAATTATTTGTGTAATTATTTCTATTTCAGTTTTGTCAAGAGACTTACTAAACCATTTTGTTATTTCTGCTACTACCATTTCAGCTGGTTGATTTTGATTTTTTCCAACTCAGTGTCCTCTGCATTTGCTTTGGATGAGTTGGCGATACTGGGTTGCTCTTCCAAGTTCTCTCATTTTCTGCTTTTTAAATTTGTTTTCTGTTCCGACTTATAAATTGTTTATTGTAAGTGGCTTTATTACTAATATCAAGAACTCCTAGGGAAATCACTACTTTTCAGAGATGTCTTTTAGGCAGAATTGAGTCTTGACACTTGTGTCTCTGTTTATTGTGTATGAAAGTTTGCAGCCCATTTGACTTAGCATACCATTTATTGATACTGGGCTGTAATACTTTTTGGACCCTCCCAGACAACCTAGGTAATGGCAAATAAGGAAAATCAATTGATCACAACCATTAGGTCACTTTGGCTAAAACAGTATGATCCATAATAACAATAACATCAACTACAGACTGAAAAATAATATCAAGCACAGACAGAATAACAATAATATCAACCAAAGACTGAAAAAAACTGTAATCACTAGTAATTTTTCACCTTTAATCTTACATATAACATTTATAGTTATATAACAAAATCTAACATGAATCTGAAAATTATATATAGTAGATATCCTCTAAATCAGTTTTACTCTAAAGGGAAAAAAAATCAAAAAGGAGAAGAGGAAAAAATAGAGAAATGAGAGAAGAAAAAGAGATTAGAAACAAGACTGAAGGACAAGGGAAGATTACCCAAGCCATAGCAAACTGAAGAAGACAGAAAGGAAGGAAAGAAAGTGAAAACAAACATAAGAACAAAGCAAAAAAGTGTTCACACTCACAATCCCCAAAATCCCAAACAATAAAAAAGAGAAAACTAAATAAATAAAGAAAAAACAACCCAAAAATGTAGAGGAAAAAATCCTTTCTGATTTCAAGCCTGTGATTATCTTTTGTGGTCTGCCATTCGGTGGCAGTGTCCAATTAAAGGAGTGACTCTGCTCTCATTGGTACACAAAGGAATCTGTCAGAGCCAAGATCCATGGTAAATTATCCCAGCAAACTGGTGATAGCATTAGGAAAGGGTGTTGGTTCTGAAACTTTCACATATGTAGAAATTTAGGCTGAACCTGGCCTCTGGTCATGGGAGAGGGGCACCTGAGTCATTTAGTTTATAATGCTCTGGGAGTCTCTTGAGCCAGATTAATCACAGCTACCTGGCTGTGGACATTTGTGACTGTCTCTCACCCAGTCACTGTTGGAGTTTAGCACTGGGAAGGAACCCTGAGGTGGCGCCAATCTGCAGCAGCTCTGGGTACCATGTTCAGCTGTTCGTTTGCTAAAACATCTGACCAGGTACTTTCTCCAAGGGATATGGCAGATGCTTGGATCTGAGTTACCGGCACTGCAGTGCGTGGCATCCATTGGACTGTACCACTGGTGCATTTCTCCATGAAGTCACTTGTTTTCACTGTGTCTCTCTAGATTTATCTTTCTTTCCTTCTCTATGGGCCAGGATCTAGTGAGAAAGTGCATGTTGGCCCTCCTTTTTCTGAGTACTGTTTTGTCTCTTCACTTTCTCTGTAGCTCCAGTTTTCTCTTCAGATCTTTCCTGGATCCTAGGGATCTACACCCCCCCCCCACCAAGTTGGTATTCTCTTGTCTATATTCCAAATCTTGGAGAGACTGATTTATTGATGTTTACCACTCTGTCATCTTTCTAGGAGACTCATTTCCTCCTTCTGGTGTTTCTTTACATTGTAGTTCATGTGACTTCTGTCAGCTCAGCATGGATTCACTGATTCTTACCTGTGGAAAACAGTAACTCCCCTTCTCTTGTTCCACTGGATGTACAAAATGGATTTTCTGTCTTTGGGAGAAAAGGACAGGTGGGATAATGAATCCACTCTCTGAGTCAGTGCACAGGTATGCCTTGGTGGAGGCTGGGCCAGATCAGTCTCCTGCTCCTACTTTCACTAGGATGGGTTCAAGTGCTAGGCAGAATGGAGAAAGAGCTTATGTGTGCTGTGGGTGTCCACGTCCTGCTGAGAGCTGAGGGCTGCCAAAACGATGTGGAAATCCCTTCTGTCCTGGATCCCTGAAGCTACAAGGTAGAGGCACTGCCCTGACTTTCTTCCTTCTAAGAAGAGGCAAATCCTCACATCAGAGCATTTTCTTTAAAGACCAGCAGCTTTAGACTAGGTAAGTATAAACAAGTGCATTTTAAGATTTTGAAAATTGGGTATGTATGTGGATACTTAAAAGTGCTTAAGAACTTTATAGCGTAGGTTATTAATACTGTAGTTTCCCAGTATCTTAAATTTTAAAGGTTAAAATTCTCTTATCATCTTTTCTGAGTTTTCTAAGAGTAGAAAGTCTAAAAAATGGCATTGACTTTCATATGCAAAACATCAAAAATGTATTTAGTAGATGAATGTCACACCATAATAATTTGCTTTATTCCATTATTGAAAATGTCAGCTCACTCTGTGGTTATTCAGTGACTAAATGACAAGAGCAGTCTTTAAGAATGAGAGGATATAGTCTGTTCGAGGAAAAACAATCTTATATATTCTCTAAATTTGTGCTCGCTTCCGCAGCACATATACTAAAATTGGAACCATATAGAGAAGATTAGCATGGCCCCTGCGCAAGGATGACATGCAATCTTATATATTCTTTAAATTTGACTTAAATGAGTAAAATAACTTACTGGTATGCTAAATTTTCTTCTCCCAAAGAAAATTTTACCTTATTTTACTATGTACATTTAAAAAGAAAGTCTTAGTACCAGAATGAAATAGTTTAATTAATGAGCTGGATAATTTAATGACATCCCTATTTCAAAGGGTGTTCTAAAACCAGAAATATACTTCAGCTATGTCTAGGTCTTTGTTACTGGATGCCACAATTATTTTATCACATTTTATATGTAGCTTTTTAAAGTTGCTTTACCTTTGTAATTACCACAATTATTTGTCCATTGTTTAGGCCAAATTTGAAACTCTTTTAGCTTACAATTTCCAGATAATTACTAACAGGGCGTGAAGCTTCCGTGTGAGTGGGTTTTATGATTCTGGCTGGACTATCAGAAGGAAACAGTACTGTGTGGGAGTCCCATCTCTAGGCCTTCCCGCCACAGCCTTTTTACTCATTGTTCAACTACAGCAGAGCATGAGCCCTGAGTTGCACTCTAGGATTCCCTCATTCAGGTAGAACAATGAAGCTAATGTTAAATGAGCGTTAAGACATTTGCTCCTTAGAGATGGAGTGCAGCGCTCTTGGAGAGATGGCTGGAGCCCAGCCTCTCACATGCCCATTGAACTGGTAGCCATCTCCTCCACAATCAGTGCTCCTGATACTTGAATGAGCCCTATCACTGAAGACATGACCTGGGGAACATGCCACATTTCTGCTGACCCTTTTTCCTCTGTGTGCATTAGTCTGGTTTACTCTTGAGCAAATGGTGACATTAAACTCTTTTTTACTCTTTTACTGAGAGGCATTGGATGTGGGTTTTGACACCCTTTCCTGAGATGAGAATTACTTTTTTCCAAAGTGGAAATGAGTTTGTTGGGAGCTCAGCAATATGTTCTGAGTGAAACAGCACAATAGATAGCATGTATTTTATTTAGGGGAAGATAGTTTAGCTATTTTTTCCTAATATGAAAACACCTTTAGATTGATGGAAAGGTTGCCCTGGGTGAGATATCATATTTGTCACTAAAACGTACAGCATCAGGATTAATACCGGTTTCACCAGCACTCCTGTCCTCTCATGGCACACTGCTGTGTCATGCCTTCAAAGGGAATGGCGGTCAGGAGCGGGATTTGTATTTTCATCTCATCTCACTGGCTGAAGAATACACTAAGAAGGACTCAGTGGAAAAAAAGGAAAAATTCAGACATGACATGGGAAAGACAGAGTTTTATCCTTTTCCCTGGATTAGTGAAATGGTTAGCATTTTGTCTATTCCAAATACAGCTGTCAGGCCACCAGGCAGACCCTGAGGGACCCACATCTCGGTTTCTCCTGGAGGCTGATGTTTGGTCTGTCCATTTTCCTATAAACCAGACCAGCAGCCTGGAAGTGGTAGGTAAAAGTCTGAAGCAGCAGTTAGAGTATGAGATACTGTTTCCTAAGGGACCTTTTAGAGTCAGCCATTGGTGAGTGAGGTGAACCAGCACTGTGCTCTGGCACACAGGCACATGGAACTCAAATGGGTGGGCAGTGCCACCATTTTATTTTAAAAGGCTCAGGGAAAATCTAGCAGCAGAACAGCTGCAACTCACTTCACTGTCAACATCCTGGAGTGGAATGAGGGAAAAGTTTTCTAGTCACAGTACACTTTCACCATGTGAGAAGCAGATAGGGGGAACTCTGCTGAGAGGCAAGAGTTGGGACCACCTAGGCTTCACTGTGGTGGTCACCAGAAACCAGTCTAGGTCCTAAATACAAAGAAATGGCAGTATTCTCCTAGTCTTGGATGATCAAAGTGGCCTTGGCATAAGCAGACAAGCAGCCTTGATCTGCAGCAGAATAAGGGCACTCTCCCCACACTCAATGACCAACATATAAGAGGAATCAGTGGTGTGGAAAAGAGGAAGCTCTACAAGGTCCAGGAGGAGCCAAACTGTATGCAGATCTGGTAGCAAATCCAGATTTTCCATTCTGGAGGGAAACATAGCAAGAGGGAGTGTGCCATAGAGACAGTCATGGTAAGGAGAAGTGGACATCTAGAACTCTGCCAGCTTAAGAACAGTCCCAGGGCCCACACCAAGAGACCAAGATCAACCTCATACCCAGCACAAACCCTACTGCAAACTTTATGGGATTACACTGCAAATTTTGGGGAACTGATTTGGATACTACCACAGAACTATGGACTCTGGTAGAAACTTATTTTGTTTATTTGTTTGTTTTGCTTCCCTTTTTCTGTATGGTATTTTTCCTTTTTAACTATTTTAGGTTTCTTACATTTCTTTTTGCTTTCTCATTTTTGTCTTCTTTCTTTCCACTATCTCTCTTGGCTTTATGATATTTTCATGTGAGTGAACATTGTCTCTTTCTGGTTTTCTTCAATATTCTTTTGCTTTCTCTTTTATTCTTTCTCTTCTATGTTTTTCCCCAGTTTCCCAAAATTTGGTGATTACCTGTTGCCTTCCAGTCTGGATTCTACTGTATGTGTCCTCATTCATCTCTCTATTTTGTCTTCTATCTCTCTTAATCAATCCCTAAGGGTAACATCACTCTGCTGAAGGGAAACATTGCATATAGTTTCCTGGTGTATGTTGGATTATCTTATACAACTGTAGGACTTGTTCCTATGGTTAAAGATATCAGGTAAGTAGTTAGCACAGTTTGTCAGTAGCTAGGCTGTGCTTGATGTTATTGTTATTGCTAATCGTATTGCTTTAGACAGAATGCCATACCTGTTACAACCAATTTTTATTCCTTGCATGATAGCATTGTGATTGTCTCGACCATAATCATCACCATAGTCCAGTACCAAAGGTTGAGACAAAGAGATAGCAGTTTCTTATCTTAAATACATTGGGAAGGCAGGTTCTTGGGATAACCATAAAGAACCACCTAAACCTATAAGATATCTCTGAGGAGTAGACATATCCTAGGGAAGTCTCAGTACTAGTGATAAAGTATCTACCATAAGAAATCTACAAGTGTCAATACACAAAACAAAATAAAATAAAGAAAAGAAAATAAAAAATGGCAAGATGTAAAAAAAAAAAAAAAGCAACCTTGGATCTCCAGCCTAATCATCATCCACAGTATCTATAGCACAAAAAGATAGAAACCTCTCACCAAAACATTCTGGAATGATAGCATCAGGAGTGAAAAAAATGAATGAGGTTATAGAAAAATAATTTCTCAGGTTAAAAAAGGAATGATGATCAAATTGAAAGTTATTACAGTAGACAGTAAAATATAAGTGCTTAGGGAAATGATGAAAACCATGAATGTACAAAATAGGAAAGGATTGGAATCGATGAAACAAATCCAAATAGAAACCCAGGAGATTAAAAATTCCATTGAAAGTACATGGAACAAATTGAATGAAAGCAAGGACAGAATATCAGATCTAGAAGACAGGATAGTAGTTAGTGACTATGAAAAGAAACACATCTTAAAAATAGGAGATCATAACAAATCAATCCAACAGCTGTCAAATGAAACAAGGAAGAACAAAATAAAATTGATCTGAGTTAATGAGAAAGACAGCACAAATACCATAAAAATGTCTTCATAGAAGTGATAACAGCGATCCTCAGGTTCATAAGTGTGATGATTGGGTATTCATGTCACATGCATAACATGTGCCTCCTTCAAACCTTGTTATGACACCAGCACATTACCCAAAAGAAGTGATGACAGAAAACTTCCCAAATATGGATATAGAATCTGACACATAAATAAATGATGCATGCAAAACTTTCAATATCCATGACCAAAATAAATCTACACCAATCTATAGTAAAAATTTCAGAAGTTTAGCATAAAACAAAATATTAAAAGCACTTAGAAAAATTAAATAAATCACCTACAAGGGAAATCCCATCAAAATCACAGATTTCTCAACACAAACCCTCAAATCAAGGAGAGCTTGGAGTGAGGTATTTCAAGCCCTAAAAGTAAACAACATCCAACTCAGATTGACCTACTATCTTTCACAATCAGTGGAGAAATAATACACTTGTATGACAAAGAGAAACTGAAAAAATTCAGCTCTCCAAGATACTCTGAAAGATATTTTAGAAAGAAATGATGAAGACCAAAATTCCAAGAACTCCAATAGAAAGAAGCCACCAAATGGGGCAAGCAATTAAAACAGAGGCAGAAAATAGGGAAAAAATAACAGGAAAATAATATATGGAAGATAAACCAATACACATCAGTTATAATCATCAATATAGATGGTCTCAATTCATCAATCAAAAGAAACAAATTAGCAGTATGGATCAAGAAGCAAGATTCAGTAATATGCTTTTACAACAACATATTTAATGCAAAAAAGCAATTCATAGAGTGAAAGTTAAAGGATGAAAACCAATATACCATGTGACAGGAAGTCAGCAAATGTCAGGGATAATTTTCCCTTGGCAACAATGTGAATTTCAAGCCAAGACACCTCAAAAGAGACATAGAAGGTCACTGCATACTTATTAAGGGAAAACACCAAGAAGAGGTAACAATCATAAATGTATATGCACCAAACATTTGTGTAATCAATTACACAAAACAAATATTTATTTATTTAATTTAAAAGAGATTAAAAGAAAACAAAATAATAAAACTAAAACAAAACAGTAAAACTGATATAGGATTGCAAAACAAGCAATGAATATGAAATTCACAACAGTTACTATATTGTATAGTATTATCTTCAAAATAGTTGCTCAGATTACAAGATACAGACATGTGAAACAGATCAAATAATATAAACAATTACACTTTCCTTGAACTAATAGGATCAATAATACAATTATATTAACTTGTATGTATTTATATAATTTTCTTCTCCCCCTTTCTTCTTTTCTCTTTTTCCCCATCCCTATTGTTCTTTTCTATTGAGCAGTTTCATTCCTTTTCACAATATCTATGGGACCTTTTGGACCTTATTTAATATTTCAGCTTCTTACATGAGGGAGACAATATGATGTTTGCACATGTGAGTCTGATTTATTTCATTTATCAGTGTGGTCTCTAGTTGCCTGCATTTACCTATAAAAGACTTGAGTTTATCCTTTTTTATAATTGAGTAGCATTCCATTGTATAAAAATACCACATATTTTTTATCTGTTCTTCAGTTGATGAACATTTGGGTTGCAAATTGTGCTGCTATAAACATAGCTGTGGCATGATGTTTTTAATTATTGGGAAATTACCCAGAAATGTAATAGCTGGATCTCATGGGACCTCTAATACTAGTTCTAAGGAATTTCCACATTGATTTCTATGGTGGTGACACCAGTTTGCACTCGCACCAACAATGAGGAAGTGTTCCTTTCCCCCCATAGTGTCTCCAGCATTTGTTGTGGTTGGTTTTCTTTATCCTGGCCATTCTTTCTGGAGTGAGATGGAATCTCAGTGTGGTTTTGATTTGCATTTCTCTAATGACCAATGGTGTTGAACATTTTGTCATATATTTATTTACCATTTGTATTTCTTCATCTGAAAAGTATTCATTCATCTCAGTGCCCATTTTTGGATTGAGTCTTTGAATTTGGGGGGCCTGATTTTTAAAAATTCTATGTTCCATTGTCTGAGGGACAATTGGCTAAGATTTGTTCCCAATTTTTGGGTTTTCTTTTCACTCTGTGGAGATTTATTTTGATGTGGAAAAGTTTTTTTTTTAATAAGATGAGAACCCAGTTGTTGATTCTAGGAAGTATTTCCCATGCAGTTTGATTTTTATTCATGAGCTCTGTGCATACCCTTGTGTCTTTAAGATTTCTACCTACTTTATTTTCCAGCAGATTTAGTGTTTTTGTTTTAATATTTAGATCTCTACTCTATTTATTTTATTTTAGTGCTTGGTGATAGGCAAGGGTCTAGTTTTAGTCTTCAGCAAATGGAAAGCCAGTTTTTCCAGCACACTTACTAAAGAGGTTGTTTTTCTTTCAGTTAACTTGTTTGGCCCCTTTGACAAAGACAAGGTGGCTGAGGGTGTTTGTAGCTGTGACTGTATATTCTTTTCTGTTCCGTTGACCCTCAGTTCTGGTTTTTTTTTTCCCCCAGTACTATGCTGATTTTATCACAGTAACTTTGTAGTATAATTTCAAGTCAGGGATATTGATGCCTTCTGCCTTGCTTTTGCTGCCCATGATTGCCTTTGCTATTCTAGGTCTCTTCTGATCCAGATGAATTTTAGGAATGATTTCTCTAGGTCTGTGAGGTATGCTAATGGTATTTTGATTGGAATTTCATTAAATCTGTAAAGCAATTTTGAGAGAATGGCCATTTTCACAATGTTTGTGCTTCCTATCCAAGAACAAGGGATGCCTTTCCATTTTCTGAGATCCTCTTTGATTTCTTTTTTCAGATTATTGTAATTTTCACTGAAAAGATTTTTTTACTTCCTTTATTAGATTGATTTCTAAGTGTTTCTTTTTTTTGGATGCTATTGTGAAGGATGTGGTTTCACTTATTTCTCTCTCAGTGAGTTTGTTGTTTGTAAAGAGGAATGCTATTGATTTTCGAGTGTTGACTTTGTATCCAGCTACATTGCTAAATTTGCTTGTTAAATCTAGTAGTCTTTTGATGCAGTTTTGGGGGTCTTCTATGTAAAGTATCATATCATTTGCAAATAATGATAATTTAACTTCTTCCTTTCTTGTCTTTATTCCTTTTATTTCTCTCTCTTGTCTAATTGCCCTGGATAATGTTTTCAACACTATCACTGGGAGTGATGATAATGGTTATTATTGTCTTGTGCTTGGTTTCAGGTTGAAAGCTTTCAGCTTTTGTCCATTTAGTCATTTGTCCACTTTAGTCCATGTTGGCTATTGGTTTTTTGTATATATGGCATTTATCAGATTGAGGTAAAGACCATCTATTCCAATTTTCCATAGTGTTTTTTTTATCATGAATGAATTTTAGACTTTTGATGGTTTTTTGTGCATCTATTGAGATGAACATGTGACTCTTATCTTTGGCTCTATTGATATGATGTATTATGCTTATTGATTTGCATATGTTGAACCATCCCTTCATTCCTGGGATGAATCCCACTTGGTTGTGGTATATAATACCCTTGAGGTTTATAATTGTTATCTCTTCCTCTTGAAGTTTTCCCCTTAACCAGTATATAGTGACCTTGTTTATCTTTTTTGATGATTCTTACATTTTTACTCTTTGTTATATCATTTTCCTGTATTCCTCTGGGGCAGCCAAAGTCTCACTTGGCACTGGCTGTTTATAAAGGAGGAAATTCACACTGTCTGCAAGCAGAATAGCTACCTCTGCTTTTTTTTTAGGGCTCTGTTGCATGAAGTATTGTTTTCCATCCTCTGACTTTCAGTCTATGAATTTCCTTTTGATTTAAATGAGTTTCTTGTATACAGCATATGCTTGGGTTTTATTTCTTGATGCATTTTGCCCATCTCTTTCTCTTAATTGATGAATTGAGGCCATTTACTTTAATACTTATACCTGATATACATTGCTTATTTGTGTCATGTTATCTTTCTGCTGCTATTTACCTTTCCCTTCTGTTTAATTGTTTGCCCTGCTTGGTGTTTCTTTTTCTACTGTCATTCTTGAAATCATAGTTATTTTTATGTCTTTCTAGAATATCTTTCAGTACTCTCTTTAGGGTTGGTTTTGTTGGTCATGAAATTCTACAGTTGTCCTTTTCTTGGAAGTATCTTATTTCTCTATTAATTTTGAAGGATAGTTTTGCAAGATACATCAATCTGGGTTAGAAGTTGTTTTCTTTTAGGATTTGAAATACTTAACTGCATGCTTTTTTTTTTTTTTAACTTGATTGTTTGTGTTGAGAAGTCTGCTGTGATTCTGATGGGCTTTCTTTTATAGGTGATTTGTTTTTTTTCTTAGTAGCTTTTAGCATTCTGTTGTTATGCTGAATTTTTGGGAGCTCTTGATTATTATATGTCTGAGTGTAGATTTATTCTGTTTATAGGCAATTGAAATTCTTTATGTTTCACTTATCTGTATGTCAGTTTCTTTTTTTCATGCTTGGAAATTTTTCTGCCATTAATTCTATAAATAGTCTTTTTATATCATTTGTGTTGACTCCTTTTTCATTTACACATATCAGTCATATTGTTTTTCATTGTATTGTCTGGAAACTGTTGAACTGTTATTTCCTGGTTCCTTATTAGTTTTGAAAGATTTTCCTTTCATGATTGCTAGCTATATTCTTGTCTTTAAGGTCTGAAAGTCTATCTTTACATTTGTTCAAACAGTTTTGCCATCTTTTGATGGAAGTTTTGATTTCCTGGATATAACTTTGAGCCTGTTTCATGCATTCTAATGCTTTCCTATGTTATTCATCCAAGGTTTCTATCATTTCCCAAAGTTCCTTTTTATAAAATTATTTCTTCTTTAGATGTGTTCAGCATTTCTTTTCTTTTGTTTATCATTTCTTATTTTAATTTGGATATTATTTCTGATCTGATTTCCTTTATGGCCTCATGGAGTTGTTTCTTTAGTTGTTTAGCTCAGAAATTTCAGGCGTGTGACTTACACTTTGTTCCATGTCCATGTCTCCTGGACTTGTTTGGGATTGCCTGGAGGTTCAGGTTTGCATTTTTCTCCTCTGTTTTGTCATTTTTCTGTATTCTTGTGGGGCATCAAAATGCAAAGTCCCAGTTGCTTTCTGAGTTGGTATTGACTGTCCATAGAGGAGGGGGGGTCTCCTCAGCTAAATGAGGGTCATCATATGGGCCTCTTTCATCTGGGCATGGTTGTTCATCCCTGTATGTCCTGCATTGTGGAGGCTGAGGCAGAAGCATCACAATGTGTTTAAGTCCAGGATAGGCTACTCTGTGAGCCTTTGCAGCCTGCACTGCAAAGTGAAACCCTAATTGGAGTGGCTCTTTCACACAGGGTTGGACCGTTTGTGGCTGGATTACCATAATTTTCCTTGCTATCAGATTTTTCCTTTAGGAATTCCACAAATCAAATAATAATGGTTGTGAAAAATCTAATAAACACTAACATGATTATAATAGGTGACCTTTTACTCCATTATCACAAATAGATAGATCAACTAGACAAAAAAATCAACAAAGAAATATGAAAACCAAACCAAACGTGAATAAATGGACTTAGTTGATATAATCAAGAGTATACAAACCCACAATATCAAAATACACATTCACCTTAGATGCACATGGGTTATTCTCCAAAATAGACCACATGCTAGCTGATCGAATATGCTTAAGTAAATGCAGAGAAATTTAAATTGCCCCATGTATAGTACCTGACTTTAGTGCAAGGAAATTGGAAATCAGTGGCAAAAGAATGAACAAAAATTCCATAAACACATGGGAGTTAAATAATATCATCATGAACAAGCAATGATTCATAGAAGAAATTAAAGAAATAAATCAATATTTACAATTAAATGATAATACCAATTAAACATAATGGAATTTATGAGACACAATGAAGCATTCCTAAGAGGAAAGCTTATATTAGTGAATTATCACATCAGGAAAACTGAATGAGCTCAAATAAATGACTTAATGTTGAACCTTAAACCTCTAGAAAAAGAAAAAAAATGATCCCAAAGCTTGTATAAGGTAGAAAATTATAAAAAGGAAAAATTAACACAATTGAAACTAAGATTATAATGCAAAGAATCAATGAACTGAAGAGTTGTTTCTTTGAAAGATTAAATAAAATTGATAAACCCTTAGCTATCTTTAAAAAGAGAAAGAAAAGATCCAAATCCATGCAGTTAGGCATGAAATGTGTGAAATTCTAATGGACCCTTTGGAAATCCAGAAGATTGTGAATACCTACTTTGAAAACCTGTACTATAATAAGATGGAAAACAGAGAAGAAATGGACAAATTCCTAGATTTATATTAATTGCCAAAGTGAATCAATAAACTTAAAAAATTCTAAATAATCCAATATTGTTATGATTGATACATTGTGTGAACTTGAGAAGTTTAGAAATTTTACTGAGAGACTCAGCAGGGAGCCAGGATGCTTCTCTCTAAATATCTTCATCCTGTGCAAGAGAAGGGCACAGAGATTTTGTGAGTGCTACACCCACTCTTGGTGGGGGTGACCTGTGTACAATATAAGGAAGGAGAAGTGGCTTGTTTTCCCTTTTTTGCTCTGGCTACTGCCTTGAAGAGTTGCACTGGTGCCATGCCACCCTGCCTTGGAGCCAGCTGATTTTGGACTGAAACTTCCACAAACAGTGAGCTAAATAAACCTACCTTCCTTTATTTTGGGTATTGAGTATTTTGTCCCAGCAATGAGAGAAAGATAACCAAGACAAATATCAACCAATGAAATTGAAAATTTAACTAAAATTTTACTAAGAAAGAAATAGCCAGGTCCTGATGGATTCACTGCTGAATTCTACAAGAAATGTAGAGAAAATATAAGTTCACAATGCTGAAAATTTTTATTGAAATTGAGAGGGAAACATACTCCCAAAATCATTCCAGTGAGAAAATTATTATTCAGAGCAATTAGACAAGGGAGATAATTAAAAGGAATAAAAGTAGGAATGAAGGAAGTTAAGTTATCATACTTTGTAGAATTCTTGACACTTTACATTGAAGATCCCAAAAGCTCCAACAAAAACTTCTAGAATAGCCTCTCCCCATGAGTCAGCACCATTTGTGGACAGGGGGAGAGAGAAGAAGGCTACACCAGGAAGCAAGCCCAGTCTGAGAACCTGAGGCATGTGTGGGCCACCAGTGGACTGGAAACAGCCAGACCCAGCCCCTTCCAGCACATGGGCTGGCAAACAAGAAGTACCAATTCCCCAACCCCCATAAATGACCAGTTTATGCAGAGAAACATAGGCTGTGATGGTAGCTATAAAGGTGAAATGCAATGCCTGTGGTGTTTGGTGTTTCACTGACATTGCAAGTCTAGGGCCAGTGGTCTGATTAGAGGTTCAGAGGATAGCAGTATGCAGTGTGGCATCTAGCGGGGATCTGCTTCTGAGGGTTGTAGCCATTGTTGATTCCCTATGGTCTTGTTTTGAAGTTTTGTATCATTTTCTTTGTTTTTCCAGGTTGAGTTTTATTCTCCTTTGTTTTATTTGATTATGTCAAATCTGATAGCAGGACTAGCTATTTCACAGGTAGCAAGATATATTATAGTAGCAATTTTGGATTTACTATTATTTTGTTTTGAAGTCCTTTGCTGTATTCATTGTTTTGTTTTTATTGTTTCTATTGTATTCTGTTCTGTTTGATTCTTACTATGTCCAAAGTTATCTGCAGCTATTTTGAAGACATCAAAAAGCATTATGGTAACTACTGTTGATTTTGTAATGTTTTAAAGTCCTGTATCACTTATACTGGTTTGTTTAAAAGTCACTTTGAGAGAAATTAGGGAAACAACAACTTTCATAATAGTATCCAAAAAAAGTGAAATACTTAGGAAGTTAACTATGGAAGTAAAAGCATATATACTGAAAGTTACAGTACTCTGAAAAAGGAGACTGAAGAAGATATCACAAAATAGAAATATATCCCTTGCTCATGGACAGGAAGAATAAACATAGTGAAAATGACCATACTCCTAAAATTGTTATACAGATTTCATGCAATATTAATCAAAATACCATTGGGCATATCTCTCAGAACTAGAAAAAACATTCCTAAAATTCACTTAAAGTTAGAAGAAACATAACATAGCAAAAACAGTTCTTGGCAACAAAGACAAGTCAGGGAAATCACAATCTTTGATTTGAAATTATACCACCAAGCTACTGTGATAAAAACAGCATGGTATTGGTAAAACAAACAAACAAACAAACAAACACAAAAACAGACCTGCAGATCAATGGAACACATTAGAAGATGCAGAAATAAGTTCAAACTCACCTTATCTTTTACAGATGGATGAAACATGCTCACTGGAGGAAAAATAGTTTCTTTAATTAATGATGCTGGATGAACTGGCTTTCCAGATGTCATAGATTAAAACTAGACCATATCTATCTCCATGAACTATGTTAAAATTGAAATGGATCAAAAATCTAAATATTAAAATAGAAACAATAAATCTGAGAAAGAATGGAAAGGACTCTTGAAGATATCAATGTATCCAAAGATTTCATGAACAAAACCCTGATTTGTGGAAAATTATAAAAAGAATCAACAACTGGGATATCATCCTATTAAAAACCTTTTGCACAGCATAATAAATCACCAACAGAGTTCAAAGACAACTCACAGAGTGGGAAAAATTTTTATCCAGTTATTCCCCAGAATAGGACAAATATCTAGAAAACATAAAGAGTTTAAAAACATCAGATTCCCCAAGTTTAAAGATTTAATCCAAAAATGGCCATCTGAGATGAATATGCACTTCTCAGGTGAAGAAATACAAACAACAAATAAATATATGAAAAAAAAGGTTGACATCACTGGTTATTTGAAAGATGCAAATATAAACAATGTTGAGATTCCATCTTATTCCAGGAGGAATGGCTATTATCAAGAAATCAACCAATAACAACAATTGTGGAGAAAAAGAAGTGCTTCTTAGCTATTGTCTAGAGTGCTCCAACCACTATGGAAATCATAGTGGAAATGCTTTAAAAAACTAAGACTAAAGGTCTCTCTTACTCAACTGTTCTTATTCTGAGTATCTTCCTGGAAGATTAACAATATCATACTACAGTGATATATATGCAGCAATATTTATATCATCACAGTCTGAAATAGCTAATGTTGAAAGTGATCCAAATGCCAACCAAGCAATCAACCAAGGAAAACCTAAAGAATATGTATTTTTTTGTACAATTACTAATCAGTCATAGAGAAGAATAAACTTGAGACATTTCTAGGTAAGAGGATGAATCTTGGGATCATACTATCAAGTGAAATAAGCCATACACACATGTTTAAGTATTGCATTATCTCCCTGACATAAGAAATGGAAAGAGTAAGTAAGGACCAAAGTGTACAGTAGTTATTGTGAAATAGGAAGAAATTGTTCAAAAGAGGAACAAGGGAGAAGAAAGGCAGGCAGGAGGGAAGGGTACAGAAGAAAATGGTAAAAGATGGATAAAATTGAAACAAAGCTTTGTAAATAAAGAAGGGAAGAAGGGTTGAAGAGAGAGCAGTGGATTGGAAAAAAGAGGAATCAAGATACATTACACACAGTTTCAAATTCCTTATGATGAATATGATCATTATGTAGATATGAATTTTACCAATAGACTTTAAAAATAGAAGTGATATCTCATATCAGACATTCATCAATATTCATTAAAGAAACAAGACAGAGACAGCAAACTGGGAAGACAGCAGATCAGTATGCAGCAAAGTAAATAGCCTCTCTGAGAGAAACAGCTCAGATGCTGGAATATAGTATCCTGGAGAAGACCAAATGGAAGGAGATGGATCCTCTCGACCCAGGAAGAAAGTAAAGTAAAAAAAAAAAAAAAAGAAAGAAAGGAAAAGAAAATTTTGGACAAAAGGCTACAGCCAAGCGTGCTCTTACTGGAGGCAGTTCCACTGTGTGTGAAATGCCACTGGAATCTGAAGATGCGGTCATGGTGAAGTCGGGGGTTGGCAAGCCCGAGGGCCTCTGCGGGAGGACGTGGTTGCAGAGATGAGCAGCAGACCAGAGAACTGCAGCAGCTCACGGTGAGTATGGGGAACTCAGTCCTCCTGTGGGAGTGGGTGATTGGCTGGGCAACATTTTGGAGTTGGGCAGGATAAACCTGGAAACAGAACTGCAGCCGGCTTCATCCAGCCACTCCTGGAACAGAGTAGATTGGTGAGAATTGCTTGGACTGAGTCCCACCCTTGTGCATGATCCAACAGCCAAGGCTGAGGTTTCTCTGAAGCTATCCCTAACCTGCCCTGTCCGTGTGGCACACACTAATGTGGTGAAGTCTCCCAGTGGTTGACCAGCTCAAAGGGAGGGGCCGGCCTGCCCAAGCCCTGCTTGTACTCTAGTGGTCACCAGCAGACTGGAGATGGAAGCAATCCCTAGCCAGCAAGCTTCAGAATAATTATAACCAATACAGGAAGTGCCAGGGACCTCCACTATCCACTTGTCTGGAAGAAACCAGAAACATGACAAGAGAAAGAGAAACAAAAGGCAGTCTCCAGCCTCCAACCCAAGAAGTATTGGCCTAAGAGAGGTAAACACAGAAGAGATCAGGGGTTGCACGCCTGCAGTTTCCGAAGAAACAGCATCTGACATGAAGATATATCTGTGAAATTATAAAAGAACTTAAAACAGAAATACTAATAAAAGGAAAGGAGGATATAAGAAAAATAATTTTTAAAAATGCTGAGTACCTCCCAAGAAGATACAGATGGAAGAATGTAGGAGCATAGAAAAAAGAGGGAAACCTTCAATGAAGAATATAAAAAAAAATCTAGAATACATGAAACAGATTCAAAGAGATTACCAGGAAATTAAAAACACCATTGAAAGCTGGAGAAACTGCTTGAAAGAAACTAAAGACAGACTATCAAAACTTGAAGACAGGTTTGCAATGTGTGATTGTGAAAGGAAAGATCTCTTAAAAATAATAAGGAACAAGGAAGTAACAATACAAAGGCTAGAAGATGACAAGAGGATCTATAACTTAAGAATAAAAAATGTGAGTGAAGAAGCAGGGATAAACACAAATGAAATACAAAGGCTATTTACAGAAATAATTAAGAAAACTTCCTAAGCATAGGAAAAGGAAATGATATCCAGATATATGAGGCATACAGAACTCCAGCCAGATATAACCAAAATAGATCTACACCCAGACATATAATAATCAAGATCACAGAAATTCAGCACAAGAACAGAATATTAAAAACTGTCAGAGAAAAGAAACAGATCTCTTGTAAAGGAAAACCCATCAGAATCACGACAGACTTCTTGACACAAACCATCAAATCAAGAAGAGCTTGGAGTGAAGTATTCCAAGCCCTGAAAAAAAAACACCTCCAACCCAGATTGATGTATCCTGCAAAACTATCTCTTAAAATTAATGGAGAAACAAGATGCTTCCATGACAAAGAGGAACTGGGGACCACTTATTCATGACCACCAATTCAACCCTACAAAAAATACTGAAGGACATTCTAGAGAGAGAAAAAAGACCATGGCTTCAGGAACAGTGGCAGAGGGGGCTCACTGAATGGGGCACACAATGGAATGAAGGGGAAAAGAAGACAACCAATGGCAGAAAAATAGCATGGCAGAGATGAGGGAGAGAAGGTTGGCCATAATCACTAATATAGATGGCCTGAATACACTAATAAAAAGAAACACAGGCAGAGTGGATCAGGAGATAGGGTCCATCGAGATGCTGTATTTAAGAAATATAATTAACCTGAAAGAGAATATATGGACTGAAAGTCAAAGATGAGAAAATAATGCTCTATGTGACAGGCAACCAGAAAAAAAGTGGGGGTAGCTCACCCTTCAGCTGCAAATTGGTTGGAAAGACATAACACTTTTATACAATGGAGAGCTATTCAGCTATAAGGAAGGAAAACTTTGAGGCTCTTGTAGGTAAATGGGTACAACTTAAGATCAAGCTCAGGGATAAAAAGGTTCAGAACCACTTAGGTAAATAGCAGGTTGCTTCCTTAATTTAAAAAACTAAAGGAGTTAGTGGGGTACAAATGTACAGTGCATCCTGTGAAAGTGAAAGGGGAGAAATTGTCTAAAAAGGGAAGGCAGAGGACATTGTTTAATCTTGTATCATGATTTGAAACTCATATTGTTTTCATCACTCTGTTTAGTTTGGTTATATTTTGTTCCAGTTTATCTACTTGTACTAGATTTTATGGCATGGACAGCTATTCCAAAGATAGCAGGATACATTATGGTAACCATTTTTAATTTCCTATTAACTTAATTTGAAGCCCTGTATTGCTTTCACTGTCTTGTTTTGATTGATTTTATTTTAATCTGTTTTGTTTGATTGCTGTCTTGTCTTGACTGATTTTATTCGAATCTGTTATGTTTGATAGTATCAAGTCTGATAGTATAGGCAACTACTCTGAAGACAATAAGACTCACTATGATACCCATTTTGTTTTGACTATTATCTTCTTTTGAAGTTGTATAATGTCTCCAGTGTTTTGTTTTTATTGATATTCTTCTGTACTGCTATGTTCAATTTTATTGTGCCTGATGATATGGCAATTTTATTGAAGATAACAAGAGACATCATGGTAACCATTGTAGATCACCTTGTGTTTTTGTTTTAAGTCATGTACTATGTCCATCCTTTTGTTTTGAATGACCCCGTTTTGTTTTTTCTCATTTGGTTTTATTCTTTTCAAAATAAAAAAAATATTGATTATAGGCAAAAAAATTGAGCCTGGTCATTGTTGCATAAATCTGTGAATTTGAAACAAATGCATGAAGTTACTATGTGCATTCTAGAGCCAAACAAATGCACACATTCAGTTCCGTTTTCCCTTCTGTGAGGTGCTTTTAAGGCCATGGTGCTTTTAAGGCCATCTATCTGGGGCAAAACGCCAACTGTGTCTTGAGCCCTCATGGCCTTGATGATTTTCTTTAGAGAGATCTCCATCCCTTATAAGCACTAAGGTACTATTTTCTTACTAGAGTAAAATTTAAAGAGAGTACATTTCAGGGATTTAAGTATACATTTTAAAAACTTTTGACAAATTATTGAATATAATTTGCCACTGTAATGGATAGACACATTAATTCCATCATTTTAGAAGATTCTAGTCAGTTTCTAGGGAATCCCTTCTTCTGATTTTTGGATTTTAAGTGGTTGGTTCTGCATTTCCTGCAAGTTTCCAAGGGCAAATCTCACATGGCTTGTCCACAATTGGGACTTCCTCTGCTCTGTCTGCCTTCTATGACTCTCTAGTGTCTTCAAACAATAATCATTTAAGAATAATTCCCCAGAGCTTTTCACTGCTGTCAGCAAGAAGGTAATTTTCAAGGAATGAAATAGAGTTAATGTATAATTTTTATCTCAGGAAGTCTTTGAAATTTCTTAGCATATCACTTAAATTTAATATATTTTGAACAGTAAGCATATCCTGAGCTGAAAATGAATTGTTTCACAATATCTATCTCAAGTTGTGTTCAGCTATTTTATTCCACCAATCTACTTAGTTTGCTACATAATAAAAATACATAATCTAAACAAAATATTAAACACATAATTATAATTTAAAATTTGCAATGCTTTCCATGGTACAATACTCAATTATATAAACACCACCATACTAATAGTGACATGACCACAATATTTAGATATAAGTAATCACTTTGATCACTGAATTGTCTTATAGTTCTTTTTGATAAGCATAGGTAATGTTATATTTTAGTACTTAGAGGGGAGGTGGGTTGGGGTAATAAAATATTGCAGCTTGATTTATTTTTGTGATGTTGGGGACTGAACCCTGGGTATTGTGCATGCCAGGGGAGTGCTTTTCACTGAGTCATGTCCCCAACCTAACATGTTTCATTTCACATTCTTCTTCTGTAGATTTGGGCAAACAATCTCAACTGTACAGAAGTATTATATGGGCTGAAAGTAAACTCATTTTAGTACAAGGCCATGGCACCTATAACATGTCAGAGCCACTGTATTACAGTAGATGCAGAATGCAACTGATACCTCCAGGCAGGAGGCACAACACTTTCTAATCACCTGTACTCACAGACTCATTTAGATCCATCTACTACATGGTCAGCTCTGCAGGAGAGTGGTGTTCATTATGGTTTAGTGCTGTAGCCCTTCCCAGAGTTTAGAAGAGGGCCTGGCACACAACAGTTTATTTTATATGACAGTGATATGGGTTGCTGAATAATAACTCCCTGAAATCACCACATCCTGATGCAGGAACATATGGCTATGCTACATTATATAACTATAACTATAATAATATATATATATATATATATATATATATATCCATATATAAGCATTTGGGTCAAAAACAAGATTATCATCAGTTTTCTGGGTATGCTCAGTTTAGTTCCAGGAGATTGTAAGTCTTCCTCATCTGTCAAGAACTAGAGAAGAATGTGTCCCTCACCACCTCTGTCCCTGTCCTCTGTCCTTGGTTTGGCTAATCAGATGCAAAGCAAACAATCCTTGGTGATAACATCCTTCCTGAGAGCAAGATTTAGTCATTTTCTCTAGAGACACATTCTCATCCTTATTTAGGAGAACAGTAAGGGACTTGTGTTATTGTGTGCTCCAATGAGCCATGAGCTATGGTGCTGAAACCCTCCCTTAACCAGGAATGAAAACCAGCACCCAAGAGCCCAGCCCACAGGCAGGGTCCAGGTCCCTATCACGGAGAGAGGGCTGGCCTCTCTCCTTTGGCAATCCCAACTTCTTGAGGAAACTGGCCTGACGGTAGAAATAAGTTCCCAACAGGCCAGTTGCAAACCTTATAGTCTCTAGCAAAGGTTCTTGAGAAATCACAGTAGTCAAAAAGAATTTAACTAGGACACCAAGTTGTCAGCACTGGCTACACATTAGAGGTCACTTAAGGAGCTCCCCAACCCAGGTAAGCCAGAGGTTTTACAGGTTCCCAGGACTCCAGTGTGCAGTTTTGCTGAATGCATCCTTCTAGACCTTTTCCCAGGGCAGTAGAATTGCTTCCCACATGCACTGGACCCAGACTGTGCATGAACAACTCAAACAGGGCACACTCAACTCACATCAGTGCATGACTGGCTCATAGCAGTGCAGAGTCAGCTCATGTAGTGCATGAGTGTTTGAGTTTCTGTAGTGCTGTGGTCTATGATGTGGATCCCATCCTTTCAAGGTCAGATTCCTTTACAGCAGTGACTGGTGTTTCTTTACCAAGTCACAGATCTTGTTGCTGAGAAATGATGTGCAAAGCTCCAGTCCATTCCCTGCCACCAGCCCCGCTGGAGTGGACACTGCTGCTGAACTGGGCTGCACAGCTCAGTCACATGGGGAACCTTAATGATTCTTAGTACTAAGATCTCATCACAGAGTTCTACTTCCTTTGTGTGGGATGTGGCTTGGACCACAGGTGTCTAAAAAGCCTCCCAGGGAGATCTAACATGGATCTGAGAACCACTGGACTAAGCCTGGTCCTGATGTCTACTGTGGCTCATGATCACCTAGAGAGCTTGCTATAACATCATTTGTTGGATTTTAGCCCCAGAGCTTTTGATACAGAATGGGTGGGGTGGAACATTATTATGTTCCATTTCTAAGAAGTTCCCAAGATAATGCTGGTCCCAAGACAACATTTTGACAACAATTAAATTGATGGAACTGAGCCAGAACCTCTGATCATTCTATAGGAAAGGTGGATGGGCCCTGCTGATTTCTGAAGGGTGGGAGCCCAGGGCCTTATTTTTACCTATATGGAGAAGCTCTGGACAGGAGGAGAAGATTTAGTGTACTGTAAATAGTGACATGTGGTGTAACTTTTGGCCTAGAAGTACTGAGTTCTTCATGGAGCATGGTTTTTTATTTCTTTGAGTTGTTTCATTTGTTGCAAACTTGCCTGTGTTGCTGTCAAAATAGAAAAGTGTTTCTCCATTTGAATTGAAGTTATTTGCCTGTCTCTCCTAGAAAGCCAATTATGAACTCAGGTGGGGCATTTAGAGGAAGCAGATCAGGGCCAGGTAGTGAACTGCTAAAGCTATGTGATTTGTTCAACGTCCATTTGTGCATTCATTCCTCAGAGTCTGTACTTGCTATTTGAGTAGAATAGAGACTCAAAATTAGTAAAAATCAAAGCCCTTTGCCCTGTCTTTGATGCATTAGTGTGATTATTCTAGGAAAAAATAAAAAATAAAAATAATATATTATGGGTTCCAGTTAGTCAGAAAACTGCACTGGGCTCTGGGACACACAGGTGACATTCACTTCATAGAAAATGAACTCCCCTGGGAAATAGAAGACGTTATCTTCTATTTCCCATGGAGCAGAGGCCAGAAATCAGGCTTACGCCCTGTATTCACAATTTACTAGGGATGCGACCTCGGTGTTATGATCGGTGAGATCTTTGGTAAGGTTCTTGACTTTTACCAACACCACTATCAGATTAGCATTCAGGGCTCTAACGACTCATCACAGCTTTACGCTGAGGGGCAAGGTGAGGGAAACTGTTAGGCATAACCCAAGGACAAACACTTTCAATTCTTCTAGAGTTTTGTAGATTATCTTGTAGAGGTCTAGGAATTGAGAGCTCTATGGATGCCTTAGCAAACAGCTGCTGGCATTAGCACTGAAGCAATGCCAATTTCTCAGTATTGGGTAGAAGAATGAGTAGTTGTCTTCTGATAAACAGCAATTAGTAGACTCCTTGAGTACAGGCTGGTGAGGGTTGAGATTCATGTCCTTGGATTTCAGTCTCACGCACTCAAAGGAGCTTAATGTTTTCAGTAAGCACTCTAGCTCCTCTTTGATGAAACACGAAGAGCTGTCATTTGTAAGAAATTCTTGCTTCTCCTATTTGAATAGGCATCCAGGGAGTTCTGGACTTAGTTCTTTCCCTGTGTGTCAGTCCTGAATAGTACAGGAATGTGATTCATGTTATTGGCAAGCTGTGCTAAGGTGATACCATCTCAAGGCAGCAGGTGGGAAGGTTAAGAAAAAGATAGGTCTTGATTGTCATGACTCCAGTGGGCAATCATACAGTGAGAATATGCAGCGAGTGAGCAGCATTTTTGAGCAGAACACCAATGCACTTGACTTACTGGCATCTGATATGTTCTCATCCTGCTTGAATACACCCTCTTTTCCAAGTTAATACAGTCTCCAGAGTTGGAGAGTTCCCTTTGCTTCTTCTCAAGATGGTCCATGCATGCAAATGAATGCAATTGGAGTCAAAAGAAGGCTGTTATTCTCATAGGCCTGTTGAACTGGCCCAAAGCTATACTGGCAGAATTACATCAGGGTGTGGAAGCTCCTGAATGATCAAGGAAGCTGAGTGATTCCAACACCGATGAGTTGCCTTTGTTTAAGTGAGGGAAGGAGCTGGATAGTGCTTCTGGCAGATGCAGGGGAAGGTGTGTGAACAAGGGAGGACATTGGAGCCCTGGCCCAGAAGGACGTAAAGCAGAGCCACAGGGAACCTTGGAGATAGGACCAACAAGTTTGAGAATGGGCTGCTTGTGGGGCAAGTCTGATCTGAAGTGATATATGTGGCTCAAATTTATATCATCTTATTTGCAGTAAGATGTGTTCTGCATCAACTTTCTAACATAGTGCTTTTTCTTGCACTATAATTTCACAATAAAAAAAGCTTTTCTTACAATAAATCTTTGTGGTTGATCTTATTCAAAATTGCAGCCAGGTAAGCAGAAGTTAGTGAATTTTCCAGGGCTGTGCAGAACTAGTTGATGCAGGTTTATGCCTCTGTATTAAGGATTTTCCAGGAGACCCCACCCCCTATTAAGTCATGTTACCTAACCATGGATCTTGAGCCAACTGTTCCTGGTAAATGTCCAGCAGTGGAGCATTATAATCCCCTAAATCAGCCTTAGATCAAAGTCTCCCTTGCCACAACATAACCCCCATGCCTTCTGGAATTTGGATCCCAAATACCAAGACTCATCAACTAATACCGGACTCCTAGTTTTAGTGACCATGTGAGTCAGGAGTGAAAATGGAAAGTCCTCATAGCCCTATCAAGTGCTGCTAGTTCATTTTCCCCGTTCTTCCACTTGCCTCAGGGGTGGTGGCCTCTTACTCTGGGGAGAGTTGATTCTCTTGCTCCCTTTCCTGCTTGGAGAGTGCTGTCCCTTAGGGACTCTGTCGCAATGGTTATGCCTATCCCTCTCCTGCCCTGTCATACCTTGGAACTTGTGGCATTATTCATGATGACTTTGGCATCCAGTTTAGCTACTCTGTCTGTGTTTATGATGCGAAACTTGGACTGCATGGTAAAGTCAGCACCCTTGCTTCTCGAAGTATCCAGAGACATTTCTTTGGGTCCATAGCTTCAATTTGCAAGGTGAATGTAATTTAGTATTTTTAGCACTCAATCTGAGATGTTGCTAAAGAAATAGTAAGAGACAAAGAGTAGAAAGGCCTTTAATGCAGACACAGGAAGCTGCAGAAGAGAGGCAGGCACTCTTAGTGAAAACAAAGAAGTGGAACTACTTTTATCAGTTTTGGCTGGGGGAGGAGCTTGGGGGTGGGCAAAATGACATATTAACTGCTGATTTGAAGGAGCATCTGCCTGTGTAAAACAGGAGACAGAAAGATTTACTAGGGGCTGTGGGGGGGAACTTTGGAGGTTGTGGAGTCAGGATTGGAGAGGGCTCAGCACATGCACAAAAAAAGAGTGGGAGGTTTATTTTTGGAATGAGGAGAGCATAGAAGTTACTCTTGGAGAGATAAAT
Organism: Hydrochoerus hydrochaeris; assembly: GCA_004027455.1. Taxonomy (NCBI): domain Eukaryota; kingdom Metazoa; phylum Chordata; class Mammalia; order Rodentia; family Hydrochaeridae; genus Hydrochoerus; species Hydrochoerus hydrochaeris. The sequence continues at coordinate 7,948 of PVLA01003870.1, read as the reverse complement.
TGTTTATCCAGGTCTGGTAAGAAGCTGGGCAGATGTTATGTTACAGATAGTTAAGCCCTAGGCTGGCGGAATCTATCAGAATGCAATGGACATTTTTCATTTTGGAGGTACAGAAGGATGCTATAGGGGATGACTCATGTCAGGAGATGAGAACAATGCATTTGTGCATCTGGTGTGGGGGGTTTCTGACTAAGGGGGGCTGAGGGTCTCCCAAATGACTTCCACTGCTCTTTGAGTCCTTGACTTCTCTAAGGTGAAGAATGAAGAAGTGGGGCTCTTAGTGAAAATGGGAGAGTCAAGACTGGTCTAGTACAAAGTGAAAGCTCATTTTCAGTTAGCAAATGCATATGAAGCAGAGTAAAAGCTATCTTAACAGTGCAGTGAGCTGCAAAATAGGAAGCCTCCTGCTCAGGACCCCCCAGTGAGCATGAGCTGTACCCATACTTATATGAGCAAAGTGTTTTGCTGATTGATGTGAGCTAGGCCTACCAGGGGATCTTAGCTTTTATTTTTGGGATGAGGACAAGGTCATTTGGGAATTTCTTAACCATGAGTATGATTTTCATAAAGGATACAGTAGGGTACATTTGTTTCAAGCACACATACATGATAAATGTGACAATCTTGTAATCATCAGACACAGACAAGCATGTGATGATTTTACAATGTTAGTCATCTGCGTTTTTCACTGAGTTTTTGTTTATGTCCCTCTAATCTGTACCTACAGATTCATGGTTTGTCCATTGGACTGGTGTTTCCTGTGTGCAAGAAGTCTACTAATTCTCTCGAGTTCATCCTTCAGCCTCTGTGATTGTTCCTCAATCTCCCTACTATGCTCTCCTCTCCTTATCCTCTGCCTAGGAATCCATTCCCTGCTCTGATGAGTTAATTAAAAATATTAGACAAGAGCTACATCAACTTCTTTCCCAGAAGTCTGTACTATTTCCTGGAAGTCTGTACTAAATCTCTTCTATTTTCTTATGGGTGGGCAGTGGTCTGTCCTTCCATCAGGGCACATTTCCCATTTCCTTTCTTTTTTCTGTTAGTATCTCATTAGCATTTGTATTTGCCTTGTTACTTTGTCACCCAATGGCTAGTTTTCTTTTTACCTTTTTTTTTCCTTCTCTTCAAACAAAGCCTCTAAGAAATACATTGGTAATGGTAATATTTATTGCTCATGTTCTGTCTGACTTCTCTGGTTACTACTGGGTACTTTGTTCTCATTCTTTTACTGAAACATCAGAGTGTTGAATGGCTTTTAGAATGTTAAACATTGTATCTAACGGTCAGGTCAGTGGGCCCCCTCTGCATCTTGACAAGTCCATCTCTTTCCTTCACACTCTGCTCTTCCATGACCTTGTAAATAATGAGTTACTTTTCCTCCTTTGGCAGTCCTTTCCTCCACTTCTCATCTCAGTCTTTAACTTCCTTGTCCCTTCTTTTTGCTTTCCTTAGCACTTCTGTGTCAGCAATCCATATCTTTATCCTGATACGTGTCTCTTTTCTGAGCTCTTGAATTTCCATTGGGACATCTCACAGGGGCTTCTGGGAGTGGACTTGACCGTGACTGGCTTCACAGGCTGTCCTAAACCCAAGATTCCTGAGGCGAGCCCAATCTCAAGCACTCACTCCAGTCCTCGTCTGGCTGGGGGGCACCTGGTGACTGACCTAACCTGATCACTGCACTCCTCACAGGTGGCCCTCCCTACTCTCCCCACCCTGGGCCTTGGAGCATGCTCAGTTACAGCTGTGTTGCTCTATGTCCTTAAGGGTGCTGGTCCTACTGTCCAACTCTATGCTAGTTATCTTCTCTTCACCTTATTATATTTTAATCAAAGTGATAAATATAAAATCAATATAATCAATATAATTTTAACCAATATAAAATTCCAATACATAACTCTTCACCTTATTATATTTTAATCAAATATAATAAATATAAAATCAATATAATCAATATAATTTTAATCAATATAAAATTCCAATACATAATAACTCTCTCATTTGTAGCACTTTGTCTTTTAATCAGTGATTCAGTATTTTGAGTTGTTCACTTTATAGTCACTTTCTGCACTAAGCTGTAAATTTTATGAAGTCAGAAATTATGTATTATGCCACTATTTTCATAGTATTAGTGCCTGAAATATTATAGGATCTCTATATATACGCATATGTGTTTTAACACTTTAATATGGTGATAAGGCTTTTAAAAACCTATCTATATATCATAAAATGGGAGCAGTGGGGCCAGTTTAGCATGTTGAAAAGTAGTTTGGACAGGCAAGGAGCTTGGGTAGGAAAGTAAATTGATAAGCTATAGGCTGCTAGGAAAGTGGGCAGACAAGGTCATGGAGACTCAGTATGTCATTAGGATTAGAAGTGGTCACAAGAAAACACAAAAAAGTCATTCTATTTACCTTTCAGAAGAGAGATCTCAGTCATTTGATGGAGGCTTAATATCCAGTGGTGTCAGAAAAACTATTGGTGTGTGGCCTGTTCTGAGGAGAAGTACTTCCAGGAGGTGACATGGACCAGGCTTGCTTTGTGGCTGGGTGATATAGACTACAGATGAAGGTCTTTAGGCTGCACAGGGCCTAAATCTTCTGGTCTCTGCTGCTCTTGAGATGCTGAAGATCCCTGCAGAGTTTGGGGTGCTAATGCTGGCTGCAGGGTTCAGTGTATCAAGAGAGTGACAAGGGGTTCAGAGACAGGATGACAGGATTAAAGGATGCTCCGGCCAACTGCCTGAGCTTGAGACGGGCTGCAGAAGCCTGCAGTGATGACAGGGCACTCAGAATAGGGCCAAAGCTCTACTCCTCTCCCTAGTGTCCCTCTCTCATCTCAGGGAATGAAGCACATGACAGAGTTGGAAGGATCCCTCTACAGGGTTGTGGGCCAGCAACATCTGGAGAAGAGAGGCAGGTTTCAGATGAGGCAAAGAGATGCAGAGATTTTTTTTTTCCAGAGTTAGAGGATAGAGTTTGTATGCAATGTCTTGATAATTCCAGGATTTAAAATTGGAATGTACATGTTAAGACTGAGAAGGAACAGGGATAAGAGAGGGACTGCATAAGGAATCAACATTCTCAGGACTTGGAGTGCTAGTAAAAGTGTAGCACAAGGTATATACAGATTAACAAGCTTTAGATCTCTCACAGTTAGCATGAGGATGTGTGTGTGTGTGTGTGTGTGTGTGTGCGCATGTGTGTATGTGTGTAACAGTACAGAGATGCCAGGAAGGGCAGGAAACATAATATTGAAGAGCCAGTGAATACTTCTTCCATAGTTAGAAGGCCAGGCCAGCCCTGATGGGGCAGCTCTCAGCATTCTTTCAGAAGAGCTGTGGGCTGAGGATGTTGGCTGCCAGTCAGATGGCCAGCACTTTCCGGTACGTGCTTGCAGCTGGAGACATTCTTGCTAAAAAGTGATTTCCAAAGGTGTTGATAAGAATCCTGGTCTCATGACTCCTTTGCAAATGTGGAGATGCTGGAGAATTCCAGAGGAGGTTTGAGTTTACTGCATCCTTAGGACTCTACTGCTTTCATGAAGCCTCCAGCAGGATCAAGATAGGACAGACATCAACACCAACCCTTAACTGCAGCATCTTTGAACACTTCAAAATGGGAATGAGTCTCATCAATTTTACTAGTCTCCTACAGTTTCCATCTTAGCCATTTATTATACCTTTTCTCATCTGTTAAAAGTTTCTGACTAATGATTAAATATTCTTCTCATCTAAGTACTGAGCTTATATACTTTTTCTCTAGTCCCACAATACATATTTTCCTATTTATGAAGAGAAGTAATTACTTAATTACATTTTTATTAATCTTTTTTTTTCAAGTTCCTTTGGTTCATTATACTTTTCCATAGCATTAGACTATACACACTAGAAGAAAATCCTTAACTAATTTAAGTCTAATTATAAAATCATGTGAAAATAAATAAATTATTTTTCTTTCATTTTCAGAATATTTTGAAACCTTTTATAATGGTAACTTAAAAAGAAAAAAGATAGCATAAGTAAAAGCTCTCAGCAAAGGAAGATTATTTCTTCTACCTTTGATGTCTAGAGTCTACAGTAGCTGTTCTTAAAAAACTTAAGTGAAAAATAGAAAATAATTTATCTTTTTATTGGGATATGACCAGAGTATTTGAACAATCACTGAGGAGAACTTAAGTGAAATCTATGTAGACATTTATATAAAAGTAAATTTACTAAGTGTGGCTTTGGTTTTAAAAAATTGATATGCATAAATATCATACACAGTTTATAGTACATTCTTCTTTTTACATTAATATAAGGGGATATATATTTGCATAAAGACTGATTTACTGAAAAACTATATTAGAGCACAGTGGTAGAGGCAGGGCCTTCAGTAGGTGGGCAGGATCAGATAAGGTCATAAGGGTGCAGTCCTCGTGTTGGAGCCATGGTAGATTTATAACAAGGGAGAGTGACTGGAGTACACAGATATGGACATTTCCTCTCTTGACATGTGATGCCCTGCAAAGCATCACTGATTCTGTCAGCTAGGCCATCCCCAGATCCAGCCCTGACCTCCATCAGAACCTTGAGCCAAAATAAACTTTTCTTTGTAAGTTAATCAGTCTCAGGTATTTAATTACACAACAGAAAATGATGAATATAATTATTGCATACCTCACTTATTCAGTTGTAATGCTTGCAGAGAGAAGGAACCTTCTTTCTCATGTTTGTCAAAATCTCATAGCATGTATTACATGGACAATAATGAGTAAACATTGATAGAACACAAAATGAGTGAATGAGTAAATTTTATATGTAAAGGAAACTTTGGAAAAATTAACAATATTTGATTTACTCTTTCAGTTTCTTACACCAGGGAAACAATACAATACTTACACATGTGAGTCTGATTTATTCCACTTATGAATATGGAAATTAAACTTTTTTATTTCCTCTGAAGTGTAAGATATATTTTATTTTATTTTATTTTTTTTTAAAGAGAAAAAAAACAGGAAAAAGGTAGAAATATTACAGAATTTCAAGAAAAGAAGATAAAATAGTAAGAAATCACTAGTTGATACATTACACATTGTTCTTTTAGAAATAGTTAAAGTTACAGGACTAAAGCACACAAAGTGGACACTAAAGCAGTGAGAGTGCAAACAGATCTGTTCAACAATCCAACAAAAACCTAGAAATATGGTCATTAATCCCACACATCTAAACATACATGCAGCTATATCTTTTGTAGCACTTCTTATTTCCTCTTTTTTTACACAATAGCAATTATACATTTTAAAAATTTTATTTAAAGAGAAGAAAACAAAACAAAACAAAAAAGGTAGCAATAATACAGAATTATAAAAGAAAGAAAGAAAAAGGAGAATGAGAAAAAGCCCTACTAAGAAATCAATAATTTGTAAATTATGTATTGTCATCTTGGATGTAGTTGTTCAAGTTACAAAGTTAAAAGGTCCATAGTAAATATTCAAACAGTCAGACTACAAACAGTTTTGCTCAAAGATCCAACAAACATTCAGCAATATGGTCATCTATTTTACACACTCAAACTTACATGCAGATATATCCCTTAGAGCACTTTCTTTTCCTCTCTTTTTTACAATAGCAATTACACATTTTGGTTTTATTGCACTTGTAGTTCTTATTTACTTTTTTCACTAGAGACACAATATGATATTTATAAATATGATTCTTATTTATTTCACTGATGAGGATAGTCTCAAGTTGTCTCCATTTGCCTATGAAGGCCTCAAGATCATCCTTTTTTATAGCTGAGTAATATTCCATTGTATAAAAATGCCACATCTTTTTCATCCACTCTGCAGTTGATGGGCATCTTGGTTGTTTCCAGGATTTAGCTATCACAAATTGGGCAGCTATGAACATGGGTGCACATATATCACTGTGATATGAAACTTTCAGTTCTTTGGGGAAAATGCCCAGGAGGGGGATAGCTGGATTGAATGGGGCTTCCAATCCTAGTCTTCTGAGAATTCTCCATATGGATTTCCATAATGGTTGCACCAGTCTACATTCCCATCAACAGTGGAGCAGTGTTCTTTTTTCCCCAAGGCCTCACTAATATTTGTTATCAGTTGATTTCTTGATAGCAGCTATTCTTTCTGGAGTAAGGTGGAATCTCAATGCTGTTTTAATTTGCATTTCTCAAATGACCAATGATGGTGAATATTTCTTCATGTGTTTATTTGCCATTTGTATATCTTTCTCTGAGAACTGTGTGTTCATCTCAGATGCTCATTTTTGGAGAGGATCTTTGAATTTGGGAGGCTTGATGTTTTTCAATTCTTTATATATTCTGGACACAAGTCCTTTGTCTGAGGGGTTGCTGGTTAAAATTTTTTCCCACTCTGTTGGTTTTCTTTTCACTGTGTTGAAGTGCAGAAACTTTTCAATAATATGAGATCCCATTTGTTGATTCTTTGAAGTGTTTCCCGTGCAGTTTGCGTATGGTTCATGAATTCTCTGTCTACCCCTTTAGTTTTGTGCATGGTGATATGCATGGATCTAGTTTCAGTCTTCGGCATGAAGAGAGCCAATTTTTCCAACACCATTTTTTAAAGAGACTATCCTTCCAGTGGACATATTTAGCCCCTTTGTCAAATATCAGGTGGCTGAGTGTCTTTGTAGTTGTGCTTGCATCTTCTAATCTGTTCCATTGATCTTCAGGTCTATTTCTTTGCCAGTACCAAGCTGATTTTGTCACTGTGGCTTTATAGTACTGTTTCAAGTCAGGAATTGAGATGCCTCCTGCCTTGCTTTTGTTGCCTAGAATTGCCTTTACTATTCTAGGTTTCTTCTGTTTCCAAATGAATTTTAGGAGTGTTTTCTCTAGATCTGTGACGTATGTCAATGGTATTTTAATTGGGATTGCGTTAAGTCTGTATAACAGTTTTGGGAGTATGGCCATTTTCACAATGTTGGTTCTTCCTAACCAAGAGCAAGGAATGTCCTTCCATTTTCTAATATCCTTTTCAATCTCCTTTTTCAGCAAAGTATAATTTTCAGCATATAGGTCTTTTACATTTTTAGTTAGGTTGATTCCTAAGTATTTCATTTTTTTAGATGTTATTTTGAAGGGCGATATTTCCATAATTTCTCTCTCAGTGAGTTTTTTGTTTGTGTACAGGAATGCTATTGATTTTTGAGCATTGACTTTGTATCCAGCTATACTACTGACCTTGTTTATTACCTCTAGCAGTCTTTTAATGGAGTTTTTTGGGTCTTCTATATAGAGTATCATGTCATCTGCAAATAGTGATAATTGACCTTCTTCCTTTGCTATCTTTACTCCTTTTATTTCTCTCTCTTGTCTGATTGCCCTGGCTAGTGTTTCCAGAACTATGTTGAAAAGGAGTGGTGAGAGTGGAGATCCTTGTCTTGTTTCTGATTTTAAAGTGAAAGCTTTCAGTTTTTGTCCATTTAGTATAGTGTTGGCTGTTGATTTGTCATAGATGGCCTTTATAAGGTTGAGGTATATGCCGTGTATTCCGAGTTTCTGAAGGGTTTTTATCATGAACATGTGTTGGACTTTGTCAAAAGCTTTTTCTGCATCTATTGAGATGACCATGTGGTTTTCGTTTTTGGCTCTGTTGATGTGGTGTATTACATTTATTGATTTGTGTATGTTAAACCATCCCTGCATTCCTGGAATGAACCCACTAGGTCATGATGTATAATCTTCTTGATGATTTGCTGCATTCTATTTGCCAGTATTTTGCTGAGAATCTTTGCATCAATGTTCATTAATGAGATTGGCCTATAGTTCTGTTTTTTGGTTGCATCTTTCTCTGGTTTTGGTATCAGAGTAATACTTGCCTCCAGGAATGATTTAGGGAGGATTGCTTTTTTCTCAATTTCGTTGAAGAGTTTAAGGAGTACTGGCATCAGATCTCTAAATTTCTTGTAGAATTCAGCTGT